>VXBR01009609.1:907-25841 GCA_013400215.1 Cisticola juncidis | reverse complement strand
CTGCGAGCCCGTCCTGCTCCGCTACAGCCACGCCTGGCCCGACAGCCTGGCCTGCGACGAGCTGCCCGTCTACGACCGCGGGGTCTGCATCTCCCCCGAGGCCATCGTCACCGCCGAGGGCGCGGGTGAGTGCGGGGACCGGCACCGGCACGGGGACAATGGGCGGCGGGCGGGAGGGCGGCGCGGCCCGCCGGGAGCCCTGCCTCCCCTCCGGCTGCCCTCCGCTTCTCTCCGCCTCGCCCTCCGCTCTTTCGCTGTCTTTCCTCTGCCTTCGGCAGCCGCGTGGCTGCTGGGAGAGTTTTGCCGCCGGGCGCAGAGGGCGTGTGACAAGTGACAGCCCCGCCGCCGCTGTGGGGAACGCGTGCGGGTGTGCGAGCCGCAGCCCCGTCCCACACGGACGCCTCATGCAGAGGGGAGAGCCGTCCCCGTGAGGGGCCACCGGCTGCCCCCGCCCTCACAAAGCGGGGCGCTCCCCTCGCACACAAGGCTAGCGCTGCCCAGACTTTGGGGAAAGGTGCGTGCCCAGGGCAGCCCCGCGCAGGAGCTGGGGCCGGGCTCTCCCCACGCATTTCCTCTGCCGGCGGTGGCACACGCACACCTGAGGGGAGTGCTCAGCACTGAGGGCGCGGGTTACAGCACAGGCCCCCAGCAGGTCCCGGGCTCTGGAGCTACAGCCGGGTGAGGAGCGTAGCAAAGTGCAGGTAGCAAAGTGCAGCCTTCCTCGTGTGTTCCCAAATCCCTGAAGCGAGCCGAAGGCTGCCTCCTGCCCTGAGTCGCCTCCCGTGCAGCCCTGAGGGTGTCCGAGCACTGTGGGCTCAGAGGGGCTGTTGGAGTCCCTCTGCTTCCCCACTGCGTGCTGTTCCACCGGCTGAGCTCACTGTGGTCCCGCAGGATGGCTGGTGCTGGTGTCTGGCTGCCATCCCGCAGCCCTGTCGGAGGCAGGAGCATCTCTGCACAGTTAGGTGGGGACTGCTGGCTGCTCAGGCTGTGGCTGCAAACCTGCTCTGCTCTTGTCACTGCTGCCTTTGGGCTGGAGGAGTTGGCAGGACACCGCTCCAGTGTGGTGAGCTGAGCACCACAGAAATATTGAATACAAGGAACTATTGAACAGGGAAGTTACAGCAAGCTGGTGGGTGGTTGTCAGGAGTCAGCTCTGACCTTTTACCAAGTGACTACAGTTCCCGTATATTTTCAGGAAAGCATTTGCTGCTGGTGGCTACCATTTTCTTTGATGCAGTTGCAGTGCTGGTGGCTCTGCCAGACATCTCCATGGGAGAGCAGAGCAGAGGGGTCAGAGCAGAGCAGCACCTATGCAGCCCACGAGCTTGTTGTGCTGCTGCCTGGCTCCCTGAGTGCCCACAGCTGCAGTGCTGCCTTGTGGCAACTCACTGAAGGGGAGCGGGTCTCACCTCTCTGTCCTCCCCCAGCAGTGGCCTGGGAATGAGAGGGGGATTTTTCACAGCTTTTAACCGTGCTTCTGTCCCATTACCAAATGCTTTGTGTATCCCACTGCCAGTAATGCCAAACACTGTAATTCCTGTTTTCTTCTCCTAACAAAATGTCACGCTTCCGTTTCCTGACTGTGCTCTCCAGCTCAGCCTTCCCAGGTAAGCTGCTCTCTCCATCTCCATTTATTTACGGGCCAGACAAACTCTACTCCATCTCTGATTCTGTTAACTTACCCTTTGCACCTCTTGAAACCTCTGTACCCTGGTATCTCTAGTCATTACTGCTATTTCTAACTCCTAACTGCTTCCCTCTTGCCTTTCCCTACATTTTTCCCCAGCCCATGAATGCAACCGTCTATTTTTGCCATCAGCTGCTGCTCTCTGAGGGCTGCTGTCCTGCTGGGGTAGTTTTGGGCAGATGTGGTTTTGAACACCAAGCAACCTTTCTCTGCAGCATTGAGGTGCTTTCAAAACAGCCTTAAAAACGTCTCCAGCATGAGCAAGGTTTGGCAGGTCTGCAGCGATTTGAAAGCAATCGCATTCAAATCTGGAGGGAGGAAGCTTGGCTGAAGTCGCCCCCGAGTTACCTATTTCTGAGGACCTCAGCAGTACAATAACCTCTTTGAGGGATTCCAGGGCCAGATCCATGAAAACTCTCTTTCAGTGAATGAGAACCTGATGACATTCTCATTTCTGGGCTGCATATTTTGAACCGATGCATTATGCACCAGACTGAAAGAATCCTTCTTGAGGGAATAAAACTGTTCTTTTAGAAAGCAGAGGGAAGGATTCCTGTTCTAGGAAGAGGTAAGGTGAACATTTCCAAATCGAGTTCTCCAAATACAGGATTGCAGCTCAGTAGAAGACACAAATAACTGACTGCCTGATGAGTAGCATGCAGAATACCTGCTCTTATTTGCTTTCATTTATCTCCTAATAATTCTAGCCCCATCTGCTGTCTGTAAAATACATCTAATAGAGCAGGCAGAAATATAATTCATTCTTTCATGTCTTTCTGTTGTAGAAGGGGCTTTTTCTATTCTTGGGAAGTGAAATCTTGTTTCTGCTTTCATTATTTTGCTACCTGTAACAGGGTTCTGCAGTTTCCTTTCCTCTTGAGGTTTCTGCATTGTTGCTGGTGAACATTAGCACATTTGTCTTGTCCCTTTTGTCAGGGAGCAGCCTTAAGGACAGTCAGTGTCCTTAGTCACTGTTTGTCCTTGTCAGAGCAGGGCCTGAGTTCACAAGCCCAGTTTCCATCAGCTGTATTCCCTGCATCCCAGCAGCCTGTTGCAAAATCTGGAGGAGCTGTGGTTGCTAAAATCTGTGATAAATCTCGGTAACAAGTTCCCTTTCAGCTGCTGAGGCACAGTCCACCACAGACATCTTCCAGGACCTCTTTCCATCTGAGCCAGGTGGTGAGAAGGATGTGGACACCTCCTGTCACAGGAGCAAGGGGCTACTGGCGTGGGGAGGGGGTGAGGCAGCTGCTGCTGTGTCTGGGGTGGAGACAGCTGACAACAGGGCTGTGTTGGAGGAATGGCTGTGCACAGCCCCTGGGCTTGTGCTGGTCTCCAAAAGCTGACTGGGAGTGCTGGCTGGGAGGTCTGAAGTTCCTCAGGTTACAGAGACTGGCTTAAAACAAGTGTCACGTGGGAAGTGTGTGTTTCTCAATATTTCATTCTCTTTGGGAAACATCGGGGTTCCTTTACAGACAGAAAGCAGAGGGATGCTGCAGGCGGGGTGTGTGTGTTCTGGGGGCAAGTTTGATGATGAATATTTTGGCTTTTTCTGGAGGATCCAACGAATCATCATCCAGGATGGAGGATGAAAGAGCATCTTGACAATACATTACCACCCCAGAGGTCAGATTATTGCATGCTGATGTCTGAAGCCTCCTGTGGCATTTATCCCACATCCCTGTGCTGTGCTTTTTGCAGGTGAAGGTGGTTCTGCTTGCAGACATTAGTATAGGCTGTCTTACAGCTCTGGGAGGTCCTGTTCACTTGCTCCATATATTTCAGTCTTCACGTACATATGCTTACTCTTCCTCCAGTCTATCAGATTATCTGCTTCCCTCATTCAGGGCCCTGTCAAACCTCCTCAGGTCTGTGAAGCAGCAGGAGCTGCTGAGAGACAAACTTGTCTCAGATCTGGAGTTTCAGAGGCAGGACCTGTCTTTAGTTCTGCAGGTAATAAGTGGCCAGTGTTGGCATTGGGATGTTGACTGAAAAAGCATCTTTGACATGTGTCCTTGGCTGCTGCTGCCTAGCAGAGTGTTTATGTCCCAAGTGAAATGTTTATTCCTGTTTTGAAGAGGGAACTAGCAGCAAAACCAGAGCGGTGGGATGGGTACTGTGGGTATTGGAAGACAAATCTGTCAGGCAGGTTGTCTTACCGTATCTTATTTAGATAAGGATATAGCTTGAAGGCATTGATACAGCTTGATAATGAGATCTCCTCTTCTGGAGAAAAGGGAAGCCACATCACAAGGTATCAACCACGTGTAGTTAACACCCAAACTATCATAAGATGTCTAAGGAGAACTTCGAATTTTTTTTAAAAAAACACCACCTCTTTAAAGAAAATTATAAATTATTCACATAATGGACACCTCTTTTCTTAAATCATATGTGAACCCATGATTCCTCTGTGTTGCCCAAGACCTCCATATCTCTCTGGATGAGTTCATATTAATCCAGTATGTTAATTTGTCATTGCAGCTTTAAAAGACAAGTGAATAAGCCGTTTCTCATGCTTGTTTCTTATGTATTATTAACTTAATTTCCAAAACAGTATTTTCCAAGCTCCACATCAAATTTGTTCTGACTCAGTCTTTGCCTAGCTCTACTTGGAGCTGTCAGTGTGCACAGTGGTGCTGTGGGGAGAGTTGCAGACTGTGCTGAGGATGAACAGTTGTGCCCATGTTATTGTTGATAATGTTGGATTTATAATGTTTAGGTCTTTGCTCGAAACTTGGGAGCAGCCTCATTTCTCAGTTAAATGAAAAAATTATGGTGAGCTTCAAGCCTGAAACAGGACAGGAGTAGCAAATAAGATAATTTAAATCTTAGTAATGAAGGTATCACCAGGGATGTTAGGCACTCACTACAGTTCAGCTGCCTTTGGAGGCTGAGCCCCCTGGATTTTACAGTCTAAGCATTTAGTCAATACCTGGGCCATTAAATGCCATCAAAACCTGGTGGGATTTGTTATGAGGAATGTTACGTGGAACAGCCATGCTGCTGGCTGATCTGCAACTTGGAGTTTGAGTTCTTTGTATTAAATGTTAACTAGAACCAATTTCCCTATCACTTGGCTTTTCCATGCGTGTTTTTGCACCCAGCTTAGCAAAGATCCTTGCTGTGCTAAGATCTGAAGTAAATGACAGTGAATTTATGCATTGTGGAAGGGATTCTTAATTAATGGGGCTTACAGATACCTCAGTCTGAATAAAGTACCCAAGCAGCAGCCACTCGCTGTGGTTTAGTTCTTTGGAGCATGGCACCTAGAGTGGCTTCACTAATAGCTGGGCCATATTCTTTAATCAAAATGACAATCAGGATCGTGTTCCTTTTGGCCATCTTCTGCCTTTTGACATTTTTAATTATTTAAACAGTGATGTAGGAAAGATGTTTGCTCAAAACTAGGTATTACCAGGTTGTTTCTCTTTTCCAAACCTCTCATCCAAATCTGTGGTTGCAGACATTGTTATCTTGTACACTTACTGTGTAAGTGGCTTTTATTTAGCTCTCCTTGTTAGTGTTTTGTTTTGTTTTATACAGAATCCCTCTGAAAAGCAATTAAGATGGCTTATTGGAAAGAATAGTTTGAATTTTCTCCCCTGCTCCTAAGCAAAATTTAATAAGAAAGAGAGAGATTGTGGATTGGACCTCTGGATAGTATTCCCTCTTTGGCAGTCCTGCTAATCATCACCGACAGGTGTTTATTTCAGAAAGATTGCTTTGCACAGACAGAACTTGGGAGGGGGTTTGCCCGTGAGGAGCAGTGGAACAGTAGGAAGTCAGTTGTTTGGGGTGTTTTTAATGGCTTTTTCCCCTCCCTGTGCTGCAGCCCAAGGTCTCAGCAGTGTGCTGAGAGAGGCCTCTGTCCATCGGGCTGCCAGGACAGAGATCTGGCAAGGGGCGGGGGCAGGCCTGGCCTGGACCCTCCTCCAGCCTCCTGTCTGACCAGCCTGCATGAGCTCAACTGGGGAAAGGCTCAGAGAAATGAGAAGGCTTTCCTGAAAGACCTCGTTCAGTGGCAGAGGTCTCCAGTCCCCTCCATAAGCCCTCGCTCCTCTCCATGTGCAGAAACCCTTGAATGGCTATGAGTGCATCAGGGCAGGGTCAGTGCTTGTCTGGCCCAGGTCAGGAAAGGAGCTGTGACCTGATGGGTGGGTGCTGCCCACCCCTGCTGTGCCCACTGATGGGCACCACGCTGACCACCAGGCCACACTGCTGGTGCAGGCAGGGAGCAGGAGGCACTGCCAGGGGGCTGTGCACACCCTCTCTGAACACACAGCCATCTCCTTGGGTGTCACTGCTTTTGGGTAGGACAGCTGACCTGGCAGGGCAGAGTTAGGAGCTGCCTGGAGGCCATGGGGTGTTGTGATTTGGTTAAAAATTAGCTGTATGAGAGCAACTGGCACAAATCAGGTTAGTTCCGTGCTTGTTTGCAGGACCAGGCTTACACTGGCCATACCAAGTGCTCGCTGGTCCTCCTTGTGTTGCTGTGAGCCCAAAGGACAGTTCCTCAGCCAATATCCATGGCAGTCATACTCCACATGGGCCAGGGAAGGCTGTGAACCCCTTGCTGGGCTCTGCTTTATTTTGAGTTATAATTTCACTGGGAATTGGACTAGGTTTGCTCAAGCATCTCAAGTCCTGTCCGATTGGACCCGTCCTTGGTTTAGGAAGGGACAGTGCACTTCAGGGCTTCTTTTTCCTTCTGTGGATGGAAGATGGTAATCATTTAATCTGATGCTTCTCTTGTCTTCTCTGTGATGAAGATTTTTTTCTGTCCCCAGTAACAATTTTGATGGAATGGAGAGTGTGCTTTGGAGGTATGAGCAAACTATCCCTGAAATACCTGTTTTGGTAGGAATTTTAGCTTGCTGGGCCATATGAAAAACCAGAGGAGTTGGCTTGGTATTGTACAAAGAGCCTTCAAGAAAACCTGAGAGTGTGGCCAAGGAGAGTAAGAGGGGCAGAGAATCTGGAGAGCTTTCACTGCAGGGGTTGTGGATGCCCAGAGTGGTGAAACCTCTGAGGCCAGCCCTGGGCAGACAGAGGGACCTCCATGGCCACCTCCCTGTGGTTGGTGGCTGGAGGGTTTTGCAGACTTTTTGTCTAGGATGGTTATCAGACCTGAGTGCATCAGAAGGAGTTGTAGATTTAAAGCTATATCTTGGCTGAATGAACAAGACAACAGGTAATTGGCCCAGGAGAGGAAGAAGGAGAAGTGTGGTTGTCCTTTTGTTTACCATTTGCAAGAGGAAAGCCATTTCAGTTCCTCTTTCATCACATCCTGGAACACCAGAATGCATTTGATGCAATATAAAATGCACTCTTAATGCATTGAGAATAATGCAGGTGAATAATCAAAATAAACATGTAAGAATCAGCTTGTGTAGTTTGACTTGTTATAAAGCAGCATGGTGAGGATTCAGAGGTTCTGGGGAAGTACCTTGCAAAGTTCAGATTGGCCCCATAAAAACACTGGGTTTTTTCTATAAACTAAGATCCTCTGGTTGTTTGGAACCTTCTTTGCAAGAAAATGGATGTGATGTTTTATTAGCAACAGGATATTGAATATGAAAGAGCATCTATTCAATCTCTTCAGTGCTGTTTTCTATACCCTTTGCTCTTCGTGTTGGTTAGAATAATTATTCCTGAAGTCTCAAAATTTTTAAAAAGTTAATTATTCTGTGAGGGGATCACTTCTTTTTGAGTTTTATCTTGCCCTGACTGTGATTTAGCTGCATCCTCATTTATATAAATCAAGTTTTATGTTGCTATTAGTAGTATAAGTCGAGAGTGTAAGTCGAGTATAAGTCACTAATGTTGAGATTTTAATTTTTTTTTAAACAAGGATGGCAAAATTAGAAGGTTAGCTAAGTAATACTGTTTTACTTGTAAACAGGTATTTACAGAATTTGTGATTAAGTAAGGATCCCAGCCTGTAAAATTTAACCCACACATCTAAAGTAATCGTGAATACTGAGTACCACGAGTGTCCTGGGCTGTCTTACAGCCAAATGCTTACAGCTCAGGCTGCATGAGAGGAGCTTTTGTTACATTTGTTCTGCTTTTTAAAGGCAGTGGCCTTGCCTCCGTGATTATCTAAGAATCTAAGGAAGATGTTTGTGGGATACCAGATTCCAGAGTTCAAGGAGTAGCATAAGTGACTAAATGTGCAAAATTACAGAAGGACTTTTTCTTTGAAAGCTCATTTGTTTTTCCATTTTATGTGCCATTCTGATAAGGCATCCTGCGTCTCTCCCAATTCTTGTTCCTCTTTTTTTTTTTTTGCTTTTTTTTTTTGTCCTCGGGTCATTCAAGGGTGTATGCATTAACATGCTCGTTTTTCATGATTAAATATGTGTATAAACCCATTACATGGTGCGATTTAATAAACAGGTTTGAAATGGTGCATTTTACTAACGTGGGACATGCTCCACTTACGAATGTGTCTGGAAGCAGTTCTTTGGGCACAGTGCCTTTTAAAACTTCTGTTTCTTATCTGTCCTTCAGAGTAATCAGTGTGTTTTTAAGCTGAGGGGAGGATCTGAAACATTTATTTTGGCATTTACTTCAGCAGTATGATTATGGTTGGTTGATTTGATTTCCTCAGTAACCAAAAGAAAACCTCAAAAGTAATTTCTCCTTCATCATCTAATTAAATGCAAACACTACACGTGTTTTCTGTAGGTGATCAAAATTCGTGGCATAAATGTCAACCCTTGTCTGAAACCTGCCAGTCTGGAGCAATGAAAGTGGGATATTTAGGCTGCTTCAGCATTTAACATGATATGCTGGATTCAGGTCAAATTTGGGTAAGACATTGTGTCCACTTTACTGGACTGACCTCTAGAATATTACAAACTGTTTATTAGTAAAGTTATTAAGTTTCCATGCACTAAGTATTAGAGAAAGAGAAAAAATTGCAATGTGTGCATAGTGAAATAATTCAGTATTAAAAATACTAACACTTCTTTACATATTTTACAAATCCATGCCAGATTTTCCTATGGATTCTAATAACGGCAACTGTGGAGGCGCCAGCATTGGTAAGTACATTTTTATAAAATTGTATAATAAGCTGTAGACTTTCAAATCCTTTAAATAGTTAATAAAGTAAGAGGGGTACTAAGTGGTAAATACTGAGTTTTGACTGAGAATACTGTAGATTGTGCTTTTGCATTCCACAGGCAGGTGGGATTTGGGGCTGGTTAGCCTCAAAATGTCCATCAGAGCAAGAGGGCTGTGCTGATTCTATTAAAAGTTTTGTCTTGAACGGAGAGAGTAACCACGAAATTCATTTTTCCCTGTGCAAAACCAGTGAAGATAATGGTTTGCTCTGACCTTAAAGCTTTCACATTAAATTCAGTACTCTTTGTAGATAATGGCAATGCTCCCGTTAGCCCAAGGAGGTTGAGGGCAGCACCTTCTAAGGCTGGTTTTATTCCAGCAACTCCCCTGTTGCTTTTTATTTCTGTTTTGGTTTTGCTGGAGCTGAATAAAACTGAGTAAAGCCCCTTGAGCATTACCACTGCTTGCCAATGCGAGGAAGCAAAGCCCAGGATGGTAGCTAATAATTACAGGAATGTGAATCTTGTGCTCAAGCAAGCCAAGGACTCTGGATTTCCTAGAATTCTATTATGGTTCCATCCAAAGTTCTCCTCTTAGGTTTTTGTCAAGAAATTGAGGCTTGGAAGCTTAGCACTGACCTCCCTGTCTTTCCTTCTGCAGAGGTGCTGCAGTGTGCACTGATGTTCCCTCCAACAACAGGAACACCTAAGCGTGGCTGTTGAACCTAGCATTAGATACCCATAGATAAAATTTCAGCATTAAGCTCTGTGACCAAATTGCAAAAAGGTTTTTGTAATGCCCAGTTTATAATACAGTTTTAAAATGTAACCAGTAAGTCCCAGTGTGAAAGCAGCCATATTAGTGCAAAATGTTCTTTATATCACAGTGCATACCCTGTAAAAACCCAGGTACAGTTAAAAGAGCTCAGAAAAGCAAGCCCCTTAACAAGCTTTGCCTTAAATTGTCTTGAGCATGGGACCGTGTCTGGAAGATCTGCTAAAGATATTTGTTACTAGCAGTATCTTCATAGTTTGAAGCCATTTTTAATTGTGTGGCATTGAGAAAGTGGGGATTTCATGCTTGATGCAGACTGTACAAGGAGCATACAGGCTTCACTGTGAGTATGAGAGCAAAGCTGTGTGCTCTTAGTGTCACCTGACATCAAAACTGTGAGTTTTTATCTTTACTGCTGCCTGTCCAGAGGCATGTAGAAGGCATGTGATTCCAGTGAGTGACCCTGCCATGGAAAAGCAAAGTTTCAGTCATTTTATTACTGTTGTGATGCTTTTTAGTGACTGAAAGCAGAACCAGACCTAAAAAAATCCCATCTAGAGAACAGGGCCAGGATACACAGAAAAATTGCTGATGCAGTTTATCTGTTGATGTCACTGCCTTTTACTGTGCATACATCAAATTCTTGATATCACTGCCTTCTGCACCACATGCAGGATTTCTGGTTCAGTGTGCTGCATCTCTCTGAGCCGACAAACACAGTTGGATCACCTAAAAGGCCATGTTTCAAAATGGCTCTGTTTACATGTTCAGTAAAGTAAATTTGTAGTTTTGCCATTGTAAATAGAGACTTTTTGTTTGTTTGTTTTGCAGGTAGCAAACTGATGTTATTTTTTTTAAAAATCCCATTCTCAGCTCTCTGGTTCTGCTTCTTATTGCTTGTGCTGCTGTGCATTGTCACAGGGAGCAGTGCTCGTGGGTTATCCCCATTTGAGATACCTTTTTTCCCTGGCAGTGTCTGCTGGCAAAACCTTCCCTCCAAGTCTGTGTGGGGGTTTCTTGGGAGATCTCTTTTACCTCCGTGGGCAGTGAACTACACTGTTTTCTGCTTCATCACATGCTCCTCAAGTCTCTTAGAAAATTTTCTGGAGGTTTTTATTGTTGTTTTTTTATCCTTTGTTTAGCCAGGAAATATTTGCCAGGTTTGAGTGGTTGCACCAAACAACACATTTTTTTGTGTTGCTTTACAGCCAGTGTTGCATGTGTTTTGTGTTGCATGTGTTTTGTGTTGCATGCACGTATGTTTAAGATGACACACATGTGTCTGGGCAGCAATCCATGAGGAAAACATTCTCTCGTGGAGTCCGTGTCTTTGGGCACTGGCAGAGTGAGGTTTTCAAAGACATGAACGCATAGAAAAGTTAAGAGTCTGTAGGACTCTATATATAGATTCCTGAGGATGTGTTTGAAATTCAAGGAAATAATATACTCTTCTTTTGAAATGTTTCCTCTTCCCTGTGCTTTTTTTTTTTGTATTTTCAACTACTGCCCATACTGTTTTTCAACTACAAAAATTCTTCCAAGACAATAAATAATAATAAATAATGGTTTGAGAAATAGGTAACCATATGATTCCATCTCTTTTTAATTTTTTTTAATATGCAGGAATCTTATATAGCAATAAAAGTTGTTTTTCAGACTCTGTATTTTGGATTTAGCTAAATCACTAGCTTACATGCATTGATATTTAGAGTGATGGTATATAGAAATAAGCTGCATTAAACCTACTGCTACACTTATGCCAAATCAAATGTCAAAACAGATGGCCATGCTGTGTAATACTGGGATCTGCTGTTTGAAATTACTCCACCAAACCACACTTAGACACTCGTGTAAACTCAGTAAATATTTGCAGTGGAAGAAGCAGCCCTGAAATACCAGTGGTTTTAATGAAAACCACCATGGGTCTGGAGCTGCAGTGTTAGTATTCCCTGGGCACTAATGAAAATGTTTTTACCACTTTCAGAGTTCCCAGCTCTCTGGCATCTGCACCTTTGGAAATGCTGCTCTGACAGTGCTCATTTGTGTTGTTTTCTGAGGGCTGTCCTTCTGCCCACAAGGGCTAAGAATTCCTCTGTTTGCATTGAACTTGGGCTTCTGGGCCATAATAAAAGCGTGTAAAATTCACACAATTCCTAATAGTGAGGTGGATGGACCTCTCAGCAACCTGATCTAGTTGAAGATGCCCCTGCTTATTTGCAAGCGGGTTGGACTGGATGGCCTTGGAAGGTCCCTTCCAGTGCCAGGTATTCTGTGAATGCTTGCTGGTCAGAATATCCCAGTTTGCTGAACTAACCCAGATCCACAGTATTCGAGAGAGTGTTCAATCATGCACTGCCAGAGGAATGTTTTTCTGTGTCTCTGTATGATAAAAGGCAGAACTGATAAAATGACAGAAAGGAAGGAATTCCTCAGGTGTAGTACAGAAGAGAGAACAGCATTGCAAGGATGGAATTACAGCACCTGCTAGCACAGGATCGAACCTTGAGTTGGCTTAAAATGATAATTTTGTCACTTCAGACTCAAAGTCTGTGTGTCTTAGTCGTTCTGTTGTGGTTTGGGTTTGTTTTTTTTTAATTTCAGTATGTCAGGATTTCTCCTAAAAAACATTTGAGGACTCATGGACAGTTCCACATCTCCCAGCAGAACGGGCCAGGAATGCCCTGTGGTTTTTAGTATTTCACTGTAATCAGCAGGTCAGTTCAGTGACATTTTTGTCAGGTGTGAGCTCAGGCTTTTGGGAAGGTCGTCACTGAGCACTGAATGCTGTTTCCTTTGTAAACAAAGCTCTCTGTTCCTGCAGACCGCTGCAAGTGCAAGCCTGTGAAGGCCACCCAGAAGACCTACCTGCGCAACAACTACAACTACGGTAAGAGAGCTGCTGCACGGCCAGCTCCCAGCTGTGCCCAGGCTGCAGGAGGGGAAAGGTTCATCCAAAAAGGCTGAAAACAGGTACTGATGCCTACAGCAGGGGGAGGGCGTAGCCTGAAACGTTTCCAAATCAGAGGGACGGAGGGGATTAGCTCAATATGTTAGTGCAAGAGTGTTATTCCAGTTTTGGTGCAGGCTTTGGGGGTTCATGTACTTCTCTATGAATGCAACAAAAGTGACGTGGGCTGCTGGGCCTGAGCTGCCTCTGTGATTTCCAGCGTGTTCAGCTTTTGCAGAAGGGGATGTTTTGAGTAGCTTTCGTGCCCACGAGCTGTCCATGAGGTCCGACAGGTTCTGTCCCTTCTGGTGTATGAAGCCAGCAATGAGCACCTTGCCCAGCTGTGTTATGCTGTCACTGACACAGCAGAAGTGCACATGTGCTGGCCTTCAGGCATATCACAGCTCCAGGCTCGTGTTCTTCTTCATACTGTTTGTTTCAAGCAAATTAGGCCAGTGAAGCCACTGAATAAATTTCACAGGAACTGAACAATTGGGCCCTTCCCTGTTGCAAAAACCAGGCCTTTTCAAGCAGTCAGACCTTTACCAGTTACATAGTCCATAACATAAATCATAACAAACATAGTCCAACCAACCACCATACACCACTAGATGTGAATATCTAATACTTCTGTAACTTGTTTTTCTACCTGTAATTCAGCTGAGTCATGTTCCCATAGTCCTCCTCTCCTTAGCCAAAGTAACAGACCTGAGCCATGATTTTACAAGGGTAACAAGGTCCTTATAAAATAAGGTTTTACCTATACGCAACGCTTCTTTTTTACCCATTAATCAGGTGAAGAGCCTTAGGCTCAGTGAACTTTAAGGCTTTTTTTAAATGGTAGTGATTCTGTAATATTTATTGGGATTACGCATTTATAAAACCAGAGTCAGACAGTCTTCTTTTAAAAATAGTTGCTGTTAAAAGCTAAAAAATCCTAACTGTATTCAAACGCTTTTTTGGTCACTACTCATTTTTATGTTTTCACAGATTTGTTTATAAAAAATCAGAGTGACTATTCTCTAGTCAGAAACTGCATTTGGCAGAGTCGTCGAGCATGCTCCTGTCTGTTTCCTCAAGCCTTTGAAATAAAATAAGTTTCAAAATGCATTTGAAATATATCCAAACTAAAGCAGTATTTTATTTTGAGATCCTAAAAGAGAGATCCCCTTTGAGAAAGGGGATCAGGGTAAACTGTGCATACTAGATGCACAAGTTAGTGCTTGTTGGCAGCTGTATTTAATGTGCCTGGAATACATGCTGGGTAATGGTCCTGAAGTGAGGAGATGTGCAAGTCCATGGTTTTCTTTCTTCTATATTACCTTTTTCCCATAGGAGACATTTGGAATTTGGAGTATCTACTATTTGTAGTGTGGAAAGGGACTCTTGTTTGCAGGCTGTGAGTTATGTGGCATTCTCTAGATCATGACCTCTGGGTTGGCTTTGCATTTGCATGTGGTATCAGTTCTCTGGGCACCATGAGAGAATGAAAAGCTTTGAGAATTAAAACCTTCCCTCCTGTGCTACTTAAGGCAAAAAAAAAAAAGGGTGAGAGGGGAAACAATTAGAGAGGTCATTGGGTCAAGATCAGGAGCATTTAAAGTTCATAAAGAGCAGAGCAGATTAGTGCTGGGTCACTGCAGAGAATAAAAAAGGTAAGGGCCTGCCATCCAGCAGAAGTAGTGACATGAGAAGTGTTAATGCACGTTCACTTTTTGTGTAAGGCTCAGAAGTGATAAAGTTTGCTCATCTGTACTGCAGGTGGTCAAAGAGGGAACAGTCACAGCTCCAGGGAGAGCGTACAAGAAACAGATTTAATGTGTTTAACATGGAAAGGGGGAGGGAGGAAGGAAGGAAGGAAGGAAGGAAGGAAGGAAGGAAAGAAGTCAAAGCTCAAGTAAAACAGGATGTAAATCCAGCTGGGACCATGCAAAAGTCTAATCCCAGAGGTCCCCAAGAGCAGCTTGGGAGTGACCTGCGTTACATGCTGCTCCTAACAACGCTCTTTGTGACTTTTCCCAGTCATTCGGGCTAAAGTGAAGGAGGTGAAGACTAAATGTCACGATGTCACTGCAGTGGTGGAGGTGAAGGAGATCCTGAAATCTTCCCTGGTGAACATTCCAAAGGACACGGTGAACCTTCACACGAATTCTGGCTGTCTGTGCCCACCTCTCAGTGCCAATGAAGAGTACATCATCATGGGCTACGAGGACGAGGAGCGCTCCAGGTAACTCTTCCTCTCTCTCTCTTTCCTTCTTTATCCTTGCAGCACGTTTGTTGTCACTGTTCCCCCGTGGTAAAGCTGAACATCAGATCCAAAAGGAAGGAAGACTTGGTGCAGGTGTCTGTGCATCTCCTTAGTGGTACTCAGAGAGGGCAAGGCTCTCTGCAGGCACAGAGATCTTAGTCGTTTGTGTGTTGGGCTGTGTGTCCTCTTGATGGAGTAACTCATTGTCTGTGCTGTGTAGGTTACTCTTGGTGGAAGGCTCCATAGCTGAGAAGTGGAAGGAACGTCTTGGTAAAAAAATAAAGGTAAGAAAAGACCTCACTAGAAGTCATTAATATCATGTATCAAAAACTTGGTGTGGTATTTGCTGTGTTACTTAGAACTGCATGCTGAGTAAATTAAAGGGATGCATTGAATTACCCCAAAGCACCCCAGTGTAGCAGCAGTCAAAACCTCTGTCTCAAAATAGCAAATAGTAGGAGTCTTTTAGCTCTGTAGACAAGCTGTGCATTCCACAGCACATGCCTGCTTAATTTGGGTTGTGATATGAATTTAAAAAAACACACCAGTGGGCTTTACAAATGTTTTTCAGACTAAGTCAGGATTAGACTTTTAAGATTTAATATTCTTTAAATAAGCTCTGCTCCCACCAAACTTTGTGGGTTAGCAACTACTTTAAATTCATCTTCTTGTCTTGGCTGGGGGAGGAACCTGATGGGGAAGTCATGTCCTAGCCCACTGGAAGCAGTGAGCTCAAACACAAGCCATGCATTACAGAATCATGGGATGGTCTGGGGTTGGAAGGGACCTTAAAGCCCATCTTGTCCCACCCCCTGCCACGGGCAGGGACACCTTCCACCAGACCAGGCTGCTCCAAGCAACTCCTTCACCACCCACTTCCCATCATCATCTTCCCTTCCAAGAGCATCAACAGTTGTACCAACCATACTTATTATGTCTTCTTTTTTTTTACTGTGATTCCTATTGCCTGAAAAAATAAAAATAAATAAGTAATAATAGGTGTTTTTTAGTTAGCAAAAATCCCATGGCCCTTTTTTTCATCCTGCTTCCCCCAAAGACCGCATGAGCAGCTTCATTTAAATTTTATTGTTCTGAAGGCGAGTCCCCCTTGTGCTGGAGCTGTTGTGCCTTGTATCATCCCTTCATCCACAGAGGCTGCAGGAAAGCCAGGAGACAGTTTCCCTGTTTAAATGCGTTTTTCCAGTGAGCTCATTGCACCCTTGAGCAGGGCGGCGTGGCGGAAACAGCTTCCCTCTTCCGCCGCTGTTAGCGAGCGCAGGGCTGTGTAATCCCTCCTGTGATCCCTTGCAACCCTGGTGACTCCTTGTCCCCTCTGGTCCGCAGCGCTGGGATCAGAAGCTCCGGCACGTGGGGAAGGGCAAGGGCGAGGCCGGCCACGGCCACGGCGGCGCGCGGCAGGCTCGCAGCTGAGGCGGGAGCGCGGCGTGCGGGGACTGTGCCGAGACCGCGCGCCTGGAGCAGCCGAGGAGCAATTGCACTATTGCACGTTATATTCTATTGTTTACTACTAAATAATGGGCTCGCTTCTGGTAGTTCTTGTTCTCCCTCTTGATTTCCGCCTTCTTCTTTTTGGATATGTGCAAGTTCTGGGAAATGTGTATTTTTTTTTTCTGTTGATAAGAACTGTAGAAAACTGCCCTTATGAGATGAAGAGAGACAAGGACACCTTCAATTTACCTTTTTATCTCCTGAATCTTCTTTGGGAGGAAATTCCGGTGCAAGCAAGAATGAAATTTGGCAAAGACCATTGCTTAAAGTCATGACTCACACTGGCTTTCCCCTGTTCACTCTTTCTTGGTCAGTTTGCTGAAACTTGCTCTGTTTTGGGTAGGTTGTTATCTGTTATCGGTTTTTATTCTGAAATACATAAAAACTTTTGTTAAGAGAACTGTTTGAACCAGCACAGCTTTATAAAGTTTTCTTACAGATAAACCACTTGGATAAGTCAGAGTCTAACTTTAAATATTTTGTGCAACAAACACAATGTGCCTGTACACAGGGAACCTGGGTTTTCTAGTGCTTTGGACCTTGAAGGAAAGATTGTCTAGTTCTGTAACCATAATTTATAACATGTTTCTTCTCTTGTAATGGCAGTTTTTTTCCCCTTTTCCCAGCTGAGTTATAGGAGTAGACAGACTCACCAGGCCTGCCTCTCAGTACAGGTCTGCAGTTTAGCCTTTTCATTTTGTGTTTTATCCTTAAATCCGTGCCTACGTAAACAAGTGTTCAATGCTCAGTAACATATGTCCAATAAAGGAATTGTAGTCGCCAAGACAGACATTACCTGACTTCTGAACCAACATCATGCTGCTAAATACTACTCCTGAAAATATAAAAACCAAAAACACCTTAATTTCTGTGCTTTAATAGAATTCTTCACAGATGGTGCCGACACATTCGAAATTATCTTTGTTATTCTACTCTCCCATGCTTAAAAGAAATTAAAATGGGGTATTTCAAAGGACAATCTTCTTTGGCACAGTCTGCAGAGTGAAACTGGCTCTGCTTACAAAGAGCAAACGACTGTTGTGTTCCAGCTGTCAGTGCTGTCTTCAGTACACTGGGGCTGCCTCTCAGTAAGAAAACAGTGTTGAGCTGTGGTTTGAAAATATCATTATGATAAGTAGGACACAAGTATTTGGGAATATTATAATAATGGTGTTCTAAGATTTCAGTTAGTCTTGGGACAGGTTGGGCTAGATACCAAGCTGAAAAAGAAAAACATCCTGCAACACTCCAATTTTTCTTAATAATAAAAAATAAAGGGATAATTTAGGGGAATGATTGGTTATGAAAGCTGGCAGAGGGATATTAATCCTCCAGGTATTAAATCCTCAGTATTTTCTGAGAATCACACAGATCACAGAATTATTTAGGTTGGAAAAGACCTCGAGGATCATCAAGTCCAGGCTTTAATTGATCTCCACCATGTCAACTAGAGCAGAGCACTACGTGCCACGTCCAGTCTTTTCTTGAAGACCTCCAGGGAAGGTGACATCCACAGGTATTTCTGTTGAGTTGGTAAATAACCGAACAGTTTGTTAAGTTGTGAATAGCTTGTTAAATAATGTTAAAACCCTCATTGTTTCCCCCAGAGCACCCACTGAAGTCAGGCAGGTGAGTGCTGGAATCACAGGGTCCACAGTCACCACTCCCCATGTCGTGCTCTGCTGTGGAAAGCATTGTGGAATCATAAAACCCTCTCAGAGGTGTCAAAAATCCCCAGGCAGCTGGGAGTTCACCCTTTGCTAGCCACCACTTCTGAGGATGGTCTCTCCCATGCCATTTCTCTGGGGTTAACAGCCACCTTTACTTCATCCAGTTGCAACCCAGTACTGACGTCAGTCGCATTAAAAATCGCCAGTGCTCTGCACTTTAAAACCTCAACAGGAGAAAAATGAGCAGCATTTGTAACAGGCACGCACAATATGGTGTTGCAGTGAAAGTATTTCCCTAATTGAAAGCCACCAGGTTGCTGCTTTTCCAGAAGAATCAAGCATTTTTCATTAACACGTGAAAAATGAGGGTGGCAAGATGGGCTCTTGGAAGAGGCATTTTTTGCAATCCCTTAATTAACTGAGGAGCCTTTTAAATAACTCTGACACTGCTTTTACCCCATCAGAGTGATTTCAGTGACTGACACCACCCAGACTCACATCCAGGGACCAATATCAGTTATTTCAGTGACTCTGAGCAGTATCTCTCACACATCTGTTTCATGGCCTGGAGCACACTGAAATGCTCTGTGGCTCTAAAGCTGCAACTTACTGCTTTATCACATCTGTGAGGGCTTTGTGACAAGCTAGACTACCCCACTGGTCTTTTAAAGTGACTATTTAATGATAGTCTTATTAATTTAACATAGCTGTACATTATTTTCTTGCTTCTTCCCCAGGAAGTCCTTTTCTGCCCTTTTTGTGCTCCTTTTTGATGTGATCCTGCATTAAACTTTCAAAAATGCACTATACAGGACATTCTTCAGTAGAAGCACACAGCCCTCAGCACAGGGTTTCAAAGACACCCACTTGGGAGGTGACTTTGCCTCAATTTGAAATGTGAATTAGGAGAATAAGAGCTGCTTAAACAACACCCTAGCTGTTCCCATTTGAAAACATGGCTGTGCTGCAGTTTGGACGTTGTAGCTTGGTGCTTCCTTTCTCATCCCCACCTCTGCCTGGTCCCTGTGCTTTCCAGACGTGCTGCCAGCACTGCCAGCTCTGCCCGTGGTGGTCACAGTGAGTACAGCAAGGTGAGGCAGCACCACTGAGCCAGCAAACCCTGTGAAGCCTACTGGCAATCCTGTTGAATTACTGGGCTCTGGGTTTTTTTCTTTGTTGAAGTACGCGGTGAATATCAATTAATATGAGAAGGAAAATTTGCACAAAAAGCCAGGAAAACCAAACTTGTGAGTAATTGTGTTTACTACTGTCCTCCTGCCCTCACTCCCAAAGCCTTTGGGAAAAAGCAAGGTTTGTTAGTTTACATCTTGCCCAATTAGGGCTCTGTTTGAGATTCCCTGTGTCAGGAAAATCAATCCACAATGTCAGAAGTTTATGTCCAAAAAGGAGACAGGAGTCCTGTGACTTCATTTGAACAAGGGGAGAGGCCATGGGGTATTTCCCATGGGGTTCTGGCATCCCTGGAGGACGCAGCCTATTTAATGATAGTCTTATTAATTTAACATAGCTGTGCTTAATAAGACTTTTAATAGTCTTATTAATTTAACATAAAAAGTCCCTCTCACTTTCCCCATTGGCTGAGGTACTTGAGAGGTGCAGAACATCCCAAATCACCTAATACAGACCTGCCTTTTCTTTGTATCCCTGTGCTTTTTCTCCAAGTTCAGGAATTTAGCACAGCCTCGGGTGACAGTCTCTGTCAATCGGTGGAATTAGTGGAATTCCTCTGGAATTTATGGTCCCTCCCATTGCTTCTTTCCCCTATCAGTATTTATCTACCAGCTGGTTCACAGTTTGTTTGTAAAGACACATCCCTCTCATTCCTTCACCTGAACATCCCATGCAATTGGAGACTGTGGTGTGAAAATGTGGTGCTTTTTAAATCTTCCCTAAGCTGGGTGGAGCTTTGCCTTACATTCCCAAGTCCTGCACTCAGACTGGGTCAGTGTATGTCAACATGTAGTGTTTTATCCAATTTGTAAAAGCCCTGCTTCCCATCCAGCATCCACTGCATTCCTCTCTAAAAGTAAGATACTCCTACTTGATCTGTCAATCCCTGTAGCTAAAGCCAAAAGACAAACAATGCTGTGTGAGGATGAGGAAAAGGAAAGGTTTGGGAGCAAACCTACCTCTGTCACTGCAGAGAGAACAGCACCTGATCTGAGGTGTCAGCAGGGAGGAGAAGCTGCTGTTCCTGTCATTCCCTGGGCTGCTCAGTGCAATGCTGGTAAATGATTCTGCAGTTCATGCAGGGCTCTGCCCTCCCTGGAGCCCAGCTCTGTCCCTTGGTTCGGGAGAATATACCTTAGAGAGACAGGATATAGCTTTTAATCTTGCCTTTTTACCTGCAGTGGAACTATTTGAGGGTCAGGGTCAGTCTGTTACTTTTGTAAAACATTTTGACAAAAGGGCTCTCTAGTCATTCACAGTATTTCCTTGTTCCATTTCAGGACTGGTTTGTTTGGAGGCAGCACTAAAATCCTCTAGAAGGAGGGCAAGCAGAACAGCATGTGATAGCCAGCTTGTTAATGGTGTACGACATGGTCACACACATGCACATGTGACCAAGTATCATGGGATGTATGGAAGGGTGGATCAAAACCATGCCTTTCCCATATCTGGGTTAGATTAGTCCAGAGAGAAAAAATGCAGCTTAAAATCTCTGTGAATAATTAGCCTGACAAATTGCTTCTCTGGTCCAGCTCAGCACATGAGGCAGGAGGTGTTTATACCTAAAAATTGCTTATTCACAAGCAGTGTCCCTAATTTCTGGCAGGGGTTCACCCATGGCTTTAATAAATCTGCTCTAGACATGTTAGCAGTGGCATGAAAATAACAGAGCTTCATTTAAGCCTGGGAATTATTATTTTGGAGTGTATTTCCTTCCATTGAAGCCAGTAATTATCAGAGTCTATAGGGTAAGAACAACTTGCCCATTTTGAGAAGAGCACAGAGAAAAGAGCCAGTGAAAAAAAGCACAGTTCAGTCAATCAGGGTTGCAGGACTAAACTGGAATCAGGGTTTTCTTCATTTGTAACAGTCTAGAGTCTGAGAGAAGCATCAGTTCAGTGTAGTATTGAAGATGGGATGAAGTACATCTCCCCTGAGTGACACCCTAGACTTGCTTCCCCCTTCCCTGGCACTGCAGCATACTTTGTAATTAAAACCCAAATGTCCTGTCTGTGGGACAGTCCAACAACTCCCTGTCTGCAGAGAAATCTCAATAAGTCATTCTGTCATGCCTGGAAGGGTGTTTGCATTGCCTCTATAACGTGCTACAGTATATTTGATTATTACTCACCTTGGACAGTGCTGTTGGAGCTTGGGTAAGCGCAGGCCCAGGTAATGGCTGCTGCAGGTGAGCTGTGCAGTTACCCTTTCCTTGGGGCAATGCATGAGATGCATTCCTGAATGGTTGCTGTGCCCTGGCACTGGGGAGGGTGACACCACAACACAGCATGGAAAACCTGTTCAGCATCACTGACAGCGCCAGGGCACAGAGCTCAGCTGCAGGAGTGCCTGGGCTTGGCCCTCTGTGTCAAAATGTTCTCTGTGTTTTGTGGGTGAGAGGGGAAAGTGTGGCTGTTTCCCTGTGGGGCTGTTGGGTAAGGTGTGTGTGGCTGCCCCTCTGACTTGCCACACTGGGGATTGCAGTCCCCTACCCTGAGCACTGGGTTATTTAGCCCCTGGTTCTTCCCACACTTCTCAGCCTCTGGAAAGCATCTGCCTGCCTTCCAAACCTGGAGCTGCCTCACACAAGGCTTCCTGGACATCTTCTGCACCTCAATTTTTTGGGAGAAATGTGTGTATATGCAGAATTGCTGAAGCCACCTCAGGAGCAGCAGCTGTTTTGGGGGGCAGCTGCTCCTTGGTTATAAAGAAGGGCAGATGAGGACAAGGGAAATCCTGAGGCTGAACTACTTCCTCAGTGATTTTTACAAGTGAGCCTCGGTTATGCTGTGAAACCCATGGGAAAGGCTCCCCATCGCTGCTGACTGAGCCCACTGCTGCAGTCCAGGTTGGGGATGGCAAACCAGGTCACTGCTCCCTTCCAGGGCAACCTAAATGCCCACACGGAGCCCAGGTAAGCCTTGGCAGGCAGGAGAGATTGCTGGCTCTGAAGAAAACTTCCTGTGGGCCAGCCCCTCACCTCCTTCAGGGCTGGGAAGGTTTAACGAGTGATAGTGAAGGGAGATGGGGGAGGGACAGGAAAGGACTTTCAGGACAGGAGCAGCAGAGAGAAATTCCCTGTTGCTCTTCTCTTGTGCGCCCTTGAAGGCAGTGCACTGTGGAAAGCACAGATGGGTCACTGTTTGACTAAAGGCAGCATCGGACTGTCTCATGTGAGCAGGGAACTGAATGCATGTCTCATCAGCAGATCAAATATTAGGACTTGCTGAATTATGAGTGCTGAATGCTGCAAATATGACCTCGTGCAGCTACTTAGGGTTTGAAATAGGTCAGGAGATTTTGATCACTTTATCCTATATGATCCATTTGGAAAATTGGTTGGTTTTGTCCTCCATAGGGACCTGTTTCTATCCCAGGTAGCATGGCTCCTTCTGGCCTTCTCTTTGCTTTGCTGAGGCAGGAAACCCTCACCACCTTTGTTTTGGTCCCAGACTGAGTATCTGAAAGCGGACATTGCTCACCAGGTTTTACATACACAATTCCAGCTTGTTCCAGCCTTTCCCCCTGGGAGATTGTTTGTCTGAGTGACAGGATAACCAGTCCCCATCGCCCCAGGGAGCTCACAAAGAGCTCATGGCCCCTCTGCCCCCCTTTGCCAGTGTGGTTCTCCTGCTGCCCCCGGCCCCACAGAACCTTTACCACTTGCACTCTCTGACATTTCCTGAGGGCTCCCTGTCAGATGCAGGTGCCCCTCCTGTTCCAGACTGAATGCTGGCTTCCCTTTTGCCCTGCAGCTCTGCCTTTCTGCCCGGCCGTGCCCTTGGTGTTTCCTGGCTGCTTCTCTCCCTCTCTTCCACTCATTGTTCCCCATTCCCACAGCCAGAGCCTGGCTCCTGCCACCGGCTCAGGACTACCAGGGACATTTGCTTCCTCCCACTGCCTCACATCCCCTTCCAAGGGGGTCTGTGGAGATCAGTTACAGGGAAATTTCACCTCCATCCATGGAGAATTTAAAGTGAAATGCCCGAGAGTTCTTGGTATGTTGTTGACCCTGCGGCAGCCCTTGTGATTTAATGTAAAATTTCTCACACCATCCCAGAGTGCCAAGAAATTAAAGTGCTGGAGCTGCTGGGACAAAGGTCTGGCTCTTCCTTGCCTGTGTGGGTGGGTGAAGTATTCCTCCCTAGCTTTGCCCCTGGAATTGACCGTGTCTGAAAACAGAGCTGAACAAAACAACTGCAGCCCCCAAACAGCTGATACTTAATACTTCAGGTGTGCAGCTATGCATTTCCTAAACGTTTTGGTGCAGAATTACAGGTTGGAAATGGAAAGCTGGGTCTTATTAGAGCTATTGGGCAGACTTAAATCCCTTGCTTTGAGGAGTCCTTTGGCTGACACCTAAATACTGAGCACCTGGTAACCCATTGCCCAGCATGGACAGTTTCTTCTGGAGCACAAAACACAGCACAGGATGTTCTGAACACGCTGCTTGAGGAAAAGCAGGGGGAAAAAAAAGTTAGCATTTTCCAGCTGCATTTCATTCTATGATTTTAATACATTTTCTCTTGTGAGAGGCTGAAAAGCAGTGAGAGTTTGGAGGGCTTGTTGAGAGGCCTGAAAAGAGGGCTGAAAAGGGATGGGAGTGTAATATATGATGTGAGATAATTGGTGTTTATGCCATGGAAATGTAAAATCATTCCTGTTTATGTAATATGATGTAGCATAACCTGCATTTGTGATCAGTGGTATAAAATCAGTCACGTTTAGGGGAAATACAGTAACAGTCACCCGGGCTTGGAAATAAAGTGAAATGATCAGGAATTGCAAAGGTCCTTGCCTAAACTCAGGCACAGGAGCACCCTCAGTGCCATGCCTGGTGAGTGCAGTGGAGCTGGCAGGCTGACCCATAAACATTCTGCATTTACCTTTCAACAGAGTCAGTACGGACACAGAACAAATCTCTCCTGTAGTCGAGATGCCTTGAGGTGTGCCTGTATCTGCTGCCAAGGGTCCTGGAGCAGGCAGAGCAGAATAGGGTTTGTACCATGCTGTAAGTAAGGAATAACATTTATTCAGAAGAATTAGAATTTTTATTAGAATTTTTTAAGCCTTCATTCATGCTTTACACAGTATAAATGATGAGCACTCATCTTTTAGCCTGAATTTGCATCAGCTCCTTAGGCTGACTGACCTCAGCAAGACCATCAGAATCCCTGAACTGTGGAAGGGACCTTCAAGCTCACCCCATTCCACCCCCAGCCCTGGGCAGGGACACCTTCCACTGTCCCAGGGTGTTCCAAGCCCCGTCCAACCTGGCCTTGGGCACTTCCAGGGACACAGGGGCAGCCACAGCTTCTCTGGGAAACCTGTGCCACGGCCTCACCACCCTCGCAGGGAACAATTTCTTCCTGACATTTCATCTAAAGCTGCCTCCCCTTGTCCATCACTACATGTCCTTGTGAGAAATCCCTCTCCCTTAGGCTATACGCGGCTTGTACAGCCCACCCCAGATAAGTGCTCCAGGGGCTCTCGAGGTCACACGAGCACTCCGGCCCCTCTGCCGGGCTTGTCCCCAGCGCCGGGGACCCCCGACTCCCCCGGGACTGTGTCCAGCCAGGCCCTCACCATCCGCACTCTCCGAGCCCTTCCGCCCCGGGTCCACGGGACGCTGGCGGCCGCAGCTGCGGCGGGGCGCAAGGAAGGAGGCCTGGCGACAGTGACCGCGGCGGCGCGGGTGTGGCAGTGCTGGCACTCACTGCGCAGCACGATGAGGCCGCTGTCCTCGGCATTGAACCCCAGGTGCAGGCGTCGCCCACGGGCCGCCCGCAGCCGGCGCACATGAACACCATGGGCGTGGGGGCCGCGTCCGCCCG
>VXBR01009608.1:1531479-1542465 GCA_013400215.1 Cisticola juncidis | reverse complement strand
AGAAAAAAGAAAAAAGGCATCATGGCTTCATTCTA
This sequence comes from Cisticola juncidis, assembly GCA_013400215.1. NCBI lineage: Eukaryota > Metazoa > Chordata > Aves > Passeriformes > Cisticolidae > Cisticola > Cisticola juncidis. Next base: position 1,542,430 of record VXBR01009608.1, on the reverse strand, counting down.
CTCCTGTATTTCAGTGGGTTCCCCATAGTAATTACTGAAAGCTGCTGCCCCACATAGAAACCAAATTGTTTCTGGAGAGCCAAAGAAGGCTGAAGGCAGTTCATTTCTCTGATATTCCTGTCTCTTTTCCCCTTTCCATTACAGAATACATGCTTTGACCATTTAAACTATTAAGAATCCAGAATTAACTAACTTGAATTTACAGTATTGGAATTAAGACAATCAGAACCCCTGTACCAAAGATGCTGTAAAGACAAATAAATGAAACCAGCAGAAGAAGCACAACTAGAGAAACTTCAGGTGTAAGAGTAATACAGCAAAAATCGCCTTTTTTTTCTAAAAACTTTGTGTGGTCAGAATAGCCATTTGGAAAAAAACCTCCCCAAAACTCCTTAGTTAAGAAAAACTGTTGGCCACTAAGGGTTTTCAGCCCATTATTGAAATTACACCCCACTGAAGCACTATTTCTCTAGGATTAAGGAAAAGTTAGATTCCAAGTATGTCAAACAACTGCACTAAACTCAGTTTGAGCAAGAAAGATTACATCTGCATTTCTTACCTTACCTGCTATTTTTATGCTTTATGGAAGAGCCACATTCCCTCCTCCCTCCAATGAATTGTATATGTGACAAGGAGGCAAACAACTGTAAGTCACAGCAACGTGGACTGTTACGTCCTTGCCATAATAAATGAGGAGATGCTTACAGCTTCTTCTTCTGCAGCACAACCATTCCCCTACCTCCAGGAAACCATTAAACAACTAGAGGTGGGAACCTATTGCAGCTTTCTGCTTCATTAAGTCATATATCATTTTTACATTGGAGTCATGAAGCTATACATCATGTGAGACAGAATGAGAGCTAATTAAAGAGTCAGCTAAGCATAAAATTTTGCATTGTTGCATATCAGAGAACACCAAAATTGGCCCTACTTTGCATAATATGTTGTAAAATATTTAAAAAAATGTTTCCAGCAGATAGGTATTTTCTCTAAGAGCTGAGCATTGCTACCTGAAAAACATCAATATTTAATTTCCTAGCAGGGAAGCCCCATGAAACCCTGACTCACCCTTTTTTCCTTTTTAAAAACAGATCTTTTTGCCTTGTATTGCAGTCCAGTCTTGTATACAGTCTTTAAACTTACTTAACTCTTTTTCTAATTAGAATCAACTCCTGTGCTTCTGAAGACAGAAATGCACAAGCCTGGAAATCTTTACATACACCAAGGCAAAGCATTAATCAAATGTATCTAAATCTAGCCCTTAAACTTCAGTGCAAACACTTCAGGCTATTTACAAAATTCCTTTTCCAATAGGGAAATATTTATTTGAGAAGAAAAAAAAAATAAAAATCTATTTCCTGATACCAGATTTCTCAGTCAATGCAATTATGTTGGAAGAGCTCTGCTTTGAAGGTTTAAAAGTAAATCTGATGCAGACATTTTAAATGAAATATATATGTATATGTCTCACAGCCCAAGAGGCCTTTTAAGTATGCATAATATTACTGACATCTAGAGCATCCATTAGTAGGTGAGAAACTTGTTACACCTAAGCCATATAAAACAGAGCACAAGGACGATCCTGTAATTCCAAGAGCTTGTTCTCTAAAAGATTTTCAATTGAACAGATACATGCAGATATATGTTCAACTCCTATTTCTTCTTCACCTTCCTTTTAGAGATCTAATAATTGTAGCTACTAAAGCAATTCATCAAATGCAAGAAAACGAATGTCACAGTAATCATTACCAATATACATTTCTTTAAAAATATGCATATTCATCAGTCTCAATGTGTAACTGCAAGGAATAGCCAAGTGCTTATGTAGTAGTCTTCTACTCCCTTTTCCCAGCTGTGGTTTCCCACTAAATACCTTAAAAAAAGGAAGAACAAATGTTTTTGCACTCTAAATTATACCCAAGTTTGAGAAGTAAGTTTTATTTTTAAAGAGCATTCTTCCTTTTTTAAATTTAAATTAAAAAAAGAAAAAAAAAAAGGTTTTGTGAATTTATTAAGCCAAACTTTATCTCAGGCTTCACTGACTGGAAAAGGGGCCCTATTTTTTTTTCTTAAAAATGGGGCACCATCCATAAGGTTATTCATATTTTACTGGGAATCTGAGTTGCTGGCCACCCTTAAAATTTGTTGCATTAGGCTGCAATCAGGAAGGGGGACATGGGTAAAATACACAGCGAGGACAAATACTAAATTCAACAAGCCAACACAGGGGTCAAGAAATTAGAAGAGTCAAGAAATGTAGCTGCTGAAGGAAAGACCAAAGACTAAGGCATTCCAGCTGCCTGAGGGGACAAAAAAGAGGCAAGTGTAGAGGATGCTCAGAAGATACAGGGACCAGGCAGGGCAGCTTGCAGTCAGCCCACAGCTCACACTCCTGCAACCTGAAAGATGCAAAGTAATCTCAAGTAAGTTTTTAATATTCATTACTAATTCTGAAAAGTGTTTGGCAGCACTTTGATAAGTGAATTAAGTTCTGCCTATGGCTTTATGGAAAAACGTGGAATACACATCCTAGTAACAAGTATTTCAGAGAGATTCTGACAATTCCTAGAAAGCAGCAGTGCTGGGTTTTATAAACTAGCCCATTTGGAGACTTGAGCTGAAATGATCCTTTTAAACAACACAACGTACTTCTGCGGCCCAGAGGCTGCTACTTCAACCTTATAAGAAATTTTAAAATACATCATCTTTTCTCAATAAGTCATTGACATGAAAGAAATTTGAGTGTTCTCACAGGATGGAAGAAGCCATACAATAGTATGTATGCTATAACAGTAGCAAAAATAAACTACAGGAACGGATCCAAGAACATATATGCATAGTAAAAAGGATACATAATCAGAAGCATTCAAAACTTTGATTCGGTGTCACAAAAAAAATGTGACCTCCAGCTCTGTAAAAATATGAGCCACTCCATCATGTTGATATTACAAAGGCATTTATATGGGAGAATCACAGAAAAGCAAACCTGCCAAGCCCCATGCTCAGCATGAGACGTGATGTTGGCTCATAACTGCCATGACAATTCCCATGGTTATCACAGCCACAGGGCCAAACAGCCCTCTGATGCTCTGCGTGGGGCAGGAAGCAGCCGTGGTGCTGCACAGAGAGATTACAAACCCCACACGCTCCTGGCAGCCACAGGCTCCCTGCAGCCCCTCTGCCCTGTGTCCCCTGGGGTTTAACGCCAGCGTGTGCTTCCTTTATTTCTAAACACTCCTCAAATCTGGTCGATATAAATCTTCCCCTCTGAACAAGAAGGAAGTTCTCCTTCCAAAGCCAAAGAAAGACAGCAGAGGTTGCTTCAAATGCTTTCTCAAACTTGTTTGAAAGAGGAAGAAAATGTCAGTTTAGGTGGCTCCTGTCTAGCCTTTCAGGAATATCACTTGCTCAAGAGCATCTGTCACCTGCCTGCAGCAGAGAAGGGGTCCCTGAGTACAGAGGACTTAGCCTTATTCAAACCACGATCAGTAAAAATTATGGAAACAGAATCAAGGTTGGAAAAGACCTACAGGGTCATCGAGCCCAACCTTTGACCAAACATCACCATGTCCATTAAACCATAGCACTAAACACCATGTCCAGTTGTTTACTGAACACTTCCAAGGATGGTAACCCCATCACCTCCGTGGGCAACCCACTCCAGTGGTTATCTACTCTTTCAGTGAAGAAATTCTCCCTAATGTCCAACCTGAACCTCTCCAGGGGCAGCTTGAGCCCATTTCCTCTCATCCTGAGTCACCTGGGAGAAGAGGCTGACTCCCACCTGGCTACAACCTCCCAACAGGGAGCTGGGGTCTCCCTTGTGCCTCCCCTTCTCCAGGCTTAATGACCCCAGTTCTCTCAGTCACTCCCCAGAGGACTTATTCTCTAAAGCTTCAGCGGTTCCAGACACTTTTAAAAGAAGAATGAATTCCATCTTTAAAATAGGTTTTATACATTTACAGACAATATATATTCATTGCCAGCAGTTTAGTACCATAAAGAATAAGACTGTGGCACCAAATATTCCTACTCATATATTAGACTGCTTAATGCTTTGACATCACTCATGGGACTAGGAGTGTCCTTAGCCCATTTTAGCTGTCAAACCTGACAATAAGGTTCTGCTGCTTCTGATGTCACCTGTCTAAAAGAATGTGAAGTTCTCCAGAGAGAAATCTGACAATACCTGGGCAAGTATACAAAGCACATCAAGCCTCTAATGCTACTCCACACAATTTATTTATTCATCCACTCCAGAAGCTCTAGAAGCCAGGCTCTAGTTTTAACAATTTGAAATGCACTCACTGATGAAAAATTCAAGATTTATAGTGATTCTTTAGGGCAGAATATCTTGTTTTTCAAAGAAAACAAACTAATAGGCTCTTTAAAATACAAGATCATATTTTCCCTCCCCTCACAGACTGCAGATTAGTCAAGACAATCACAGTCATGAGAGCAGCTACCTCATGAAAAAAAGAAGTCATTTGCTGCAGAAATTGTAAAAAAATGCAGGAGACTGCAAGAGGAAAAGATTCTTTCACTGTTAAGGCACTTACATGCTGCAGTGCAGAATCTATCCGCAGTCTGGGCTCCACCACAGAGCTGCTAGAAATGCTTGGCAAGTTGTTTAAATCACTCACTAGTAGCACACTACTTTCCTGGGAGCCTGAGTGGAGAGGTGCAGGCTCGAGTTCACAGAGCTGCTGTATTAGATCTCGGGCTCTAATTGAGCACTGCTGATGCTCCTGCTGCCTCTCAAGACAACAGTTCTGCTGTGAGCACACCCCACATCATTCCGAGGGCTGACGCCTGGACCCCAGGACCCAGCCCAGGCATTAACTTTGCTGAAGACCCCTCTCCCTGCTGAAGCTTCCCTCTATGTCAGGAGAATGCTCTTTTATTTCTATCATGGAAGTGTTGCAAAGATTTTTTTAAATTTCTTTTACCATTTTTGAAGCACATATTACCCATGCTGTGCACAAAGTGTGAGAAAAAAACAAAAGTTACTTTTGATTATGCTCACTAACAGACCCAGCTAAGGTTGTATTGCATTTCCTAGTTTTCACGTTCTTAACTTTGCAAGTCTTAAGCTCTCATAGTAGGTGTTTGAGGTTTAAAATATTGGTATTCTTATTCTCTGATTAACAAGAGCTCAAGATAAGCATCAAACATGGCTATGCAGAGACCCCACAATCTACCAAATAAGCATCCTCTGGCATAGACTGCACCTGCATTGCAGACAACAGACTGCAGAAACAGACAAAGGCTGATTTTTTCCATAATTTTGATACAGATTCATAAGGGGTTTTCTTAATTGTAACATAATAAATAATCTCATTTTAACAGTGCACCTAGGCACGCACAGGCATTCGTAAATTCAAGTCAAAGATTCACCATCCCATTATTAGCAGGTGGCCAAAGGAAGAAAGATTATGCAATTACTTTTTTTGGTCATATGCAGTCATGCAAAGAAAGAGACTAGGTTCTCCTCTGCTAGCTTTTATTAGCATTTTCACTATAAAATCCCATTAGGAGGTTCCTGCATCATCTTTGAAACTCTGCACAGGGCAGAGTAAGAACTTTGAGGGTGTTGACTTATTATCTTACTCAAATTCCTCTTCTCTGGAGTACACCTTGATGAGTCTTTATGCTCAATTTTTTTTCCTGGCTTAGGAAAAAAGCTTCTTTTTAATCAAACTTATGACAGATACAATTGGACACTGTAAAGGGTAAACTAGACGACATAAAAATCACATTTTTTTTTTTTCCTCATTTCCATTTTGGAGAAAACCATTCTAACGTTGCCTGCCACATCACTGAGTCTTAAACTAATTAATCTAAGAAATTGTATCAAATTATATTAGGACTATATATAGTCTGCTATATCTAAATGAGATGGACTGAGGAGTGTCAAATTAAAATACAACAGCATGTGTTGTTAAACAAAGTCTGCTCCCATATATTTAGCTTTCTGGTACCTGCACAAGCACATACACGAAGAACAACCATCATTAGCAGTTATGTTATCAACTCAGTAGATCTTACAATTTTAGTAATGCTGAGAAGTTAAAGATTCATTGGATCCTCTGCTAGGAATCAGCACTACACCAGTTCCCAGTAAATAACGCAGTTAGAACTACACGCTATGAGACCACACTGGTTGTAGAGTGGCAGCAGGTTGACTGCACGATGTAACAAAACCCTCATAAACCATAAATACACTGTGGCACAGAAATATAAATAACAAAGAAGGAAAACTTTCTTTAAAGGTCATAATACAATTCAAGCTTAACTTCAAGTTAATTTTACTTTGCTCTCCTGAATGCTGCCATTTCAGTAGCTGCTCTTCATTGCCTGTAGTAAGCAGTTACACAGTCCTCCTTTACACACAAGATTCACCTTAGTCTCAAGGATCACTTTCCCTGCCACAGAGGTGCAGGTAATGGATACTATAACTGAGCAGACTGGCTTTGAGCCTTGTGGTTTGCTTGCAAGAGGAGTCTTTGAGACAGCTCTCAGGGTGAATCAGTGTGCTCTAGGACACAAGATTAACCTACTTCACACACAAAATGATTGACTGAGCTGCAGGTGTGCCCCATGTTTTCCATACTTTCAACACTGGCATGTCTGCACCAAACAATTTGCCAGCAGAAAGTAATGAAAACCTGCCCAGCATATTTCAGAATCACAGTATCTCATCAATACCACAACACATCATCCCGTCACACAACAAAAAACACCAGGTCTAGAAAACTGGGAACCAAGATGTATAACTATGCAGGGCCTGCATTCCACCACAGAAAGTGCATTTCACCTATTTGAAAACTGAAACCTATTTAACGCCATTTCTGTGTTCAATGCAATCTCACAACATTTTAAAACTTGTGAAACATTTAGATGGCTATATAAGTGAAAAAAATGTAGCTATATAAAGTGAGGTAAAAGGACTTCAGATGTCTAAAGTTGCTGCTTGCACTCATGTCTAGCTACTGCTCCCTCTTAAATTCCTTATTATAAATGTTTAATAACAAACAAATAAGTTGTCAATAAACGAGGTCTTATTGAACCGTTTCACTGAGGAATAAAGCACTAACAGTGTTTTCCTAACAGGCAAACTTGCTCATATTCAAACAATCATCAATAATGTACACAGCAGAGTTCTAACATGCTCGTTGTGTATTGGCATCACCTGTCATTACAAGAGCTGTCTGGTAGCTGAGCAGCAGCAAATTGTTAAGGTACCAATATTGATAAGCAACAGACTGGGGCTGCACTGATATAGTTAGATTGGTTTACAAGGCTTCTATTTTTACACGCCTTAGAAGCTCAGGTTGACTAATGAATTTTTAACATGTCAATTAATATGTTTATAGAAAGCAATGTCAGCTTTAGCTAATATAGAAGAATCACAGTTGCATGCAAAATGTACAATGTGTTAAGGCTCTAAGCTTCACATTTGAGAAATTCAAAAGAATTATTGCACATTATCTGAGGAGAGCAATAACTTAGAAAGGAAACAATAAAAATGTGTAAGTTAATGGGCATGATTAATCACTCTGGGAAATATTAGCGCAATTTCATGGAATGTGATGTATTGCAGGGCATAAAAAAAAAAAAAAAAAAAAAAAAAAAAAAAAAAAAAAAAAAAAAAAAGACTTTATTTCTGGCAAACAGAGTAAGACCCTCACTTCCCAGCACCAAAAGATACCTTATACCAGAACAAATTACCAAATATTTTGCTATTTTTACCAGCATACTACTGATAACATAAATTAGGCAATGCTTTAATAATATCCAGTGCTCTCACTGAATGTAACTGTTAGAATACTAGCTACTCTTTGGCAGCACTCTCTCCAACAATATAGAATGATGTCAAATGACTGCACAGTGCAGAGACAATTTTTTGCCATAATTACCCTGCTTGCTTTGTGCATTATACTAATCCAGAAACATATTAATTTTGTGGAAAAAAGTATTTTTAAAAATCCTTAGGACACAAGTTTTTAAAATGTTTTAGATGTTTTGTTTTTAAAACATTGGCCTTTGTTAAATAATGAAAACCATAAACTTCCTATTGTAAAATTATCATGGTCTGTGAAACTGCAGTAAAAAGACAAATTTTACATTTGAAAAGAACCTGTACCTTTTCTATATGTGGGCAAAATAACAATAGAAAATAGCCCCTCAATCACCATTTGAGCTGCATCTGTTGTTAGGCAAGCAGAGTTTGTGGTGAAAATCTAGTAACCTACTCAGCCAGAAGGATGTTACCGTCACATAGGAGAGTGAAGTTCCTGTAATTCTTTCAACCCTCTGTACATTCATCAGCCTGAGAATGACATATTCAAGTGCATTCTATGGATCTAGGGAAACTCTCCCTTTGTTAACTGGGGTATTGTGGCGTTTGACATCTGCCTCTACCTTCACTGCATCAGAGGTAATTAAGGATCACATAAGTTACAATATTCACAGTTGTATCTTCATGGGTGACATGTATTTCAGTACCACAATTTTCTGAATGCAATGCAAAAGTCACAGAACCAAAATATTTATCTGCTGCAAATTGTCATTCAAGGAATCCCAAATGGCTTAAGGCATATTACAAAGTAAGAGCAGAATTTCAGAAAGCAAGCTATTCAGACTGCAAAGTCATCTTTTCTTCCCATTAACTACAGATGACCTGAGCTTTGCAGTGTATTTCAGTACACTAGAGAGCACCTTGCACTCCAGTTCTGTACTCTGTTACATCCCAACACAGCCTGATGAATGCTTTGAGATTTGAGACTACCACAACTGTACCAAAAATATGCTCATTTTGGAAATAACAGGAATGCCCCATTTCATAAATTCTCAAACTCAGAGAGTAAATATTCTTGGACCACAATCCCTTGTGATAACCTGATGAGAGAAAACTGCAAGAACTGTAAAGCATCTGTTTTATGCAGTAATCCTCATTGCTGTTCAAAATCTTAGGATTTCCAGAGCTAATTAACTAACAAGCCTACACTCCCCCAAAAGATTATCTTCCACGAGGCCTTTTGCTGGTTTTATACTGACTTATCCCTGAGCAACTGTACTCGAGAAGGAAGATAGCTGACAAAACCCAAAATATTAAAAAAAAAAAAAAAAACGGAGACAGTGAAGAACAGTCAGTGAAGAGAAACTGGTGCCAGTGTGAGTACATTGATCCCTTGTGAGCAAGTGTGCAGTGCAGAGGGAGCACAGGAGGGATGGACAGCTCCCATTAGCACAGGAAGAGGCAAGTCAGTACAGTATTTTGACACCTGCTGGGTTTTGTTAATATTTTTAGGTTTAATCAAGCCTCCGTTATATAATTCACTGGGAAAAAAAATTTAAACCTTGATTACTTAGTGAAAATGTCCTGTAAAGAGGATAGTTTCTAATTTCTTGCAGATTGTTAAGCCAAACAATTGGAAAAAAATTATTAATGTGACCAGTGTCATAACTCCTGGTTTATCTTCTGCCTTCAGATTTCACACAAGCATATCTATTCCCATCCACTGGAAAGGTTGGAGGTACAAAAAAAACCATTTGCCAAGACCAAACACCAGAAAAAAGTTTGCAACTATAGAGGAATACCGTAGAAACAAAACAGAAGTAAAACATTGTCCCTCCCCGTAACTAGTCTACCAACCTGGTGAATTGAAAGGAGTAGCAAGATTACTTCTTTTGAAAAGGAGAAGCGGCATAACCCATTCCCAGCAGTCTAGTGTCAGCTCCGGACTACTCAAAGAGACACCTCTTCCTTGTTTTCAGAACTGCAGCAGCCGGCAGGAGGGTGGCTGCAGCCACTGGAGAGCACAATGCTGCCACGAGAGGCAGAAGCTTCGAAGAGCACGTTCTCCCTGATTCCAGCAGCCTGGGCATCCCACCAGCACCCTGCCATTGCCTCTCGCCCCGGAGCTGCAGTAGCAGCGCTTATCCACTCCTGCTGCAATCACACAGACGCACCCCCAGTGACTTCGGGGTTTTACGCTACTGTTTAATGTTACATTTTGTTCAGATAAGAAAACATACAGCAAAACAGTCCTTGGCAGCAAGAGGACTTCTTTTGCATCTCATTTTTATACTTTGTCCAGGGCAGCACTAAAGCAGCAGCAGAGAGTATGGAAATAAAACTATCATCTCCCTCCTCCCATAACTAGTAGTTAGCAGCACTTGTGTTTTGAAGATTTATTGAAACTTCTGAGGGCTCACAGTGCCACACTTCTCTAACTTTTCCATTTATAGATTTCCCACCCAAGCTTAACAATACAGATCTAATGCCAAGCTCACAACCTTTGATACCCATGAACACATTTCCCAAGTTTGAGTCAAAAACAAGAGAAAACAAACGCAAGCCTTCACACGTGCATGAATATTATGACAATTCCTCTGAAACAAGGGCCGGTAGCTGCAAAAAATACAATCTTGTACCTAACTCTCCTCCACATATTTTGAAACAGTGTCACCATGACATAAACTCTAACATTTTAAGCATATCATCACCGTCCACGGGCTTGCCATGCCAAGCACTTGCACTCACCACGCGTAATTAGCTCATCAAAGATGACTCCTTCATGTGGGTTAATGCCTCCTTTGCTGAAGAAATGTAACTTTCCCGAAGTCGCCGGGATTTAAAAACAAGAAAGCCGAGCTGTGCTCATACAACCTCTTGTTTTTAGAAAGTCACTCCGTGTGCCTGGAAAGCAGCGCTCGGTCCAGCCTCGGAGCCCGGGAGCAGGAGCCCGCACCTTTCCCACGTAACGAAAATCGTTACGCAAATCCCAGGCGCTGCCGAAGCCCCTGACCTATTTAGAGAGGCGCTTTATCCTTCCTGCAAACAAGCGATGCTGCGGAGACGCCGATAAGACCCCGGCAGCCCGCACCCCGCCCGGACAGGAGGACACCCCGGCTACCCCGCTACCTGCGGCTCCGGCCGCCAAAC
>VXBR01009608.1:1486229-1531168 GCA_013400215.1 Cisticola juncidis | reverse complement strand
GGAGCCTCCTGCTGAGGCGGGCGGGCTGGGGGGTTCCCCGCCAGCCCAGCGATCTGCTAGCCCGGGCGAGCCCAGCCCGGCTGGACGCGGTCACCTCAACCCGCCCCGTGCCCCAGGCAGCACAGCCTCGTCCCAGGGGCGAGAGCCGTGAGAAACAACCCCCGAACGAGCGCAGGAACCGCTCCTGCTTCCCTTACTCCTCCAGCTGCTGGTAGTCAGCGGCTGCTCCTCGTTCCCTAAATTCGCACAAACCTGTAGCCAGCCTCGCATCCCTCCGGCTTAGCCAGCCCACCTGTGAGGGCTTCAAAACAACAGCCAGTATTCGTCAGCTCTGTTTTGTAAAAATGTAAAAATGTGTCCTAAATAGAAACATCACACTAGACAACATCAGGTTTTGCAAGTACTTAAGAGAAAAATAACAATGATAACGGTAGAAATATCAAAATCATTGCAAACTTAAGCATAAGAAATTTTACAGCGGTTTTGTAATTCAAGTTAGTTTTTATAGTTCAAACAGTGCTCCTGGAGAATGTGATGCAAATGGGGAATCCTACAGTATTTAATTTGTTATTCTTCTGCAGGAAGGAAAACAAGACCATTTAACTCCGGAGAAAAACTTTGTGCTGAACTTTAATTTCAGCTTTTGGACAAGAGCAGTGATACTTAATACTTTTAAGAATTGCATCATACCTTGTTTACAGTTTTATGTTCAATAAGTTCTTTTAGCATTCACAACAGGAAAATCTGAGAGTTTGAATTAATCATCCCATAAAAACATGAATATAACCCTTCTTCTGGTGTTTCCACAAATTTCTTGCTCAAGAAATCTGAACTTTAAGCATACTTAAGTGTTTTTGAAAGATCATCTGGTCTCCTACAGAGAGAAGGAGTAGCTGAAAACAGGACACTTTTCCCCCCAGAAGTCCTGAGTTTGTCTGAATCTGTCGCAGCAGAATAAATGGCATAGTAGGAAAAAATTCACTACTGAAACTGAGAATGTTGGACCAGTGGCAGAGGAATTTTGGATGTACCCATCTGCTTCAGCAGCAAACAGCAACAACAAAAATACCCACAGTGGGTTTGGGATCGCTCAGACAATAAATTGATCAAATTTATTATCTTGAAAAGGCACATACATGTATGACTGCGCATTAGCGATATCCAAAAATTTCATATTCTATTATCTTTTGTCTCTTTTAGCCCTTTTCAAGACGAACTTGCAGTAAACTAGCTCAACAGTCTCCAAAACACATTCAGAAATCTCAAAATATCTCTGACTGGACAAAAACTCAGCAACTTTCTCTTCACATCCAACTTTCAAGTCCTGCTGTAAAGAACTAAGACTATTACATCCAGGCAGTATTATTTTACTTATGTAAGCAGCTGTTGTAGTTGCCACAGAGATGTTATTCAATCTCAGATAGAAAGGTTGAACTGCAAATGACCATGCATTGTATTTGCTGTTAATATGAAAATGTATAAGAACCCCTGTGGATACTATAACATTCTTCAGAACAAGTACATTTCTGTTCAGTGGCTCATGATTAAAAGAAAAAAGACATTTCAGTGAATTCTAACCATCAGCTTCCTACAGAGAGATGTAATGGGGAGTGATAATTGCATATGGTTTCAAACACTTGATGCAAAAGTGTCTTGGGTCTGTCTTTGAAAGGCCTGTTTTCATCAGAAACAGCAAAATTTAACCCACGATTGTACACATCTTTATGAGGCATTTCACAGCTGTCTTCCACTGTGCAACTCACCATTCTTGACTCCAGCTACCTATCAAATCCTGTGGGCTATAGAATGGTTTAAATGTGAAGGGTGGAAAAATTTAAATGCCCTGTGATCTTTATTATCAGCGTGTCACATTTCATCTCTATAAATGCTGAAAGCACACTAGAACTTATGAAATTACAGAATAGTTATAGAACATCAAAACAACTTCAAAAGTGATGTGAGCAACAGGAAGACTATTTAGCCTGGGAGATAACAGTATTTACAGTTCCTCTGTAAATTCAGAGGAATCTATTGGAAAGGAGAGGCTGCTATTGGATGCATTTCTACTGGAAATCTGCATAAACCACTATGTAAAACCAGACTGAGGTGGGATCTTATCCTAAGCAAGAATATTCAGAGTATGAAGAAGACGTGCTGAGTACAAATTAGAATTGCATTTTATCACTTTGTTTTTTTCAGAACTTTATATTTGGCTCTACCAAAACAAACTTGAATGGCTTTCCTTAAACATCTGTCACTGAACATAGGTTTAATGTGACACAAGTTTGTCATTGAAAGGAGTACATCCACACAGAATAGTGCATGCAAACAAACCTCTTAGGGATGCCTGCAACCCAGCATCAATTCAGGATGTCCCAAGAGCTGGAAATATTTTCTACTAAAGGCAACAGTAATATCACATCTGGGTGACATTTGATATCATTTCATGAGGAGAGGTCACCTCTGAGAGGCCTCAAGCGACCCTCACATTCATGACTCACCCTGTGAAAGATAGAGTGCCAGAAATCCAAGTAAATATTTTTCTGTCTGCAGCAAACAAGGAAACTGCTGTGTTCTCCACACTAAGCTATTTCTTATATATATATATATGAAAGACCTACCACTTATTTTGAGGAAGTCTTCCTTTTTGTTTCATTGTTAGACCTTTTTGAGAATTAAGGCTCAATAATGTTTTACTATCATCCATTTCAAAAATAAGCTGCCTCTAAGCACTACAGGGCATTTGAGGTATGACTACAGACTTCTTGTTTGCTTGTTTGTTTGTTGTCTATGCAAAATATTGAAGCAGTATCCTTATGCTCCAAATGTTGATTTGCCTTTTTGGTGATCCCATATGGCAGATAACGCAAGGAATAACAACAAGAATAAATACTTCCAAGGCACGTTACACACGTTCCAGGACTTCTTTTCAATTGACTTCTCCAGTGGTAACCTATTAAACGTTAGCTTTGCTGAGAAGTATTTCAGTAAAAGACACTTTAGAAATTGGGAGACAGATGTAGACACAGAAACTACAGATACAGTAATTTCAATATTTCCCCACGATTAAGTACCAATGCTTTTCATAATGGGAGATGTTCCTAAGTGATTACCTCAACACATCTTCCTTCCCAGAGTAGTTGCCCCAGATTCTCTAAAGTCATATTGGCTTTGAGTATGGGCAGCTTTCTGTGTTTGCTCTGCACTCTACTCATTCATCCTTGTCACCATGTACATGAGAAGGAGGAATTGGGAGAGGTGTTTGGTTTTGTGCTTTTTTTTTCCTGAAGATATCCACTCATTTCCACAGCCTTCAAAATTAAGGCCTCATAAGCAGGATTTTAATAAAACACAGCTAAAAATCTAACCACTTATGCATGGAAAAAGTATGGTGAAGAAATGATGACTGAATTAAGATTTTCTGTGCCTGAATCCATGTCCCAGTCCCTTACCAGACTGAGGAATTGATATTTGCTCATAACCTTTCTTCAAAAGACTTTGTTAGAGTTTTTCCCACTGGCATGCAATTCCTTGTTTGCCACCTGTTCGTTGGGGGATTTTGGTTTGTTTTCTACAAAAAAGAGTTATTTCTGGATCAAGCATTTTTTAAAGACTTTTGAAACTTCATAGATTCCCTTACTCAATTTAAAATTCACATCTGTATGCATGTCTTGAGTTTTGGTTCCTCCAAGGAAATCTGACATTTTCTAACCAGATATCTTATATGCCTGTACATTTTCCAGCTTCCCGGCTACAGCCTCTGGGGAAACAATCCCAGATTTAGCAGATCTCCATCTGCCTCCCTTGTATAAACAGACAAAGCAACTACTTAGACAACCTGCTATTTACTAGCCAGTCTATATTTTTTTAAGGGGAACAGTTATTTGGTTTTTTTTTTTTTTTTTTTTTTTTTTTTTAAATTTGCATCTGTATTTGGTGGAGTTACTAGAGATGATTTTTCAAATTTGCTGTTAACTTTTACTGCTCTTTATTTTTGTCCACAGATTTCCAGTTTCCTGGGTTTTTAAATTGTGTTTAAGTGTCCTACTTGACTTCTTAATGGCTCAGATTTATCCCTTTTTTTAAACTTGCCTCTGCTAGCTATATTTAGAATGCTCAGTATCAGATGGGGAAGATGCCTACAAATTATCTGCATTATCCCAAATTATTTGATAAGTTAGTTCATAAAGTATGGTTATATAAATATTTGCCAACCGTTCAATCTTACATACAACAACTCTGTTATTTGTGCTGTGTGCCAGATCAGTTAATTCCCATGATAGCATTTCTATTTCCTGATTGCATGTTGAGAACAATTACTTGGATTTAGATTGTAAGGTGTTTGGCACAAGGAATTATCTTTATTATCTATGTCATGCTCATAGAACCACATCCCTAAGTTGTGATTAGAATTGTGTGTGAACCTTCATCATAAACAACAAACAAGTGAACCAGAAAAATATATGAATGCTTCTTCACAAATTTGTTGTCATTTATATGCTCACAGTTATTTTCAAAGATACGTGTGAACATATGTTTCTTTCATACTAAGAAAAAACAATATTAAAACATGCAGTCAGCAATAAATATTTTGGTTTTATGAAATTACTTTTGTCTGTACTTCATTCCTTTTCCAGCTATGTTAAATGTTTTTATTTTTTACAGGATGTTCTTGCTTTAAGAAACTGAAGCAGAAGAAAAAAGTGATCTAAAGAAAAACATATGACATCTTTCCAAGCACCAGAAAAGCTGCTAAACCCTTCCTTTCAGTCACAATCTGTTCCAAGAATGAGAGCTCACTGGTACATCAATGCTATCCTGCCCCCTGAGAATATCAGCTTCACAGATAGCATGGAGGACTGCTCCTCTGTATAACCAATTTACTGTGAGTGCTGGAAACACTAGAGATTTTTTAATTTAGAGGATAAATAATTCAAATAACAGACAGGGGAAATCTTTGCAAAAGAGTGTATGATTTTTAAAATTCTAATTCAGTTCAAGATAATTCCTAAACAGGAAAGAACAACTGTGTAAAGAAACTACGTCAGTAACACAGGACTTAAGTTGAAAACTGGCAGAGAGAACATCTGAAAACCTCCTGGTAAAGTACCCAGGTATGCTAGCCAGATGGCATGCTATTTGTTTTCACTACTTCATTTAACATAGAAACAAACTGTTCTTCAGCTGAAAAACAAAACCAATTAGAATATTTCCTTTCCTCAGTGTTGCTAAACCTGAGTCCATTAAAAATCACCAGGAGTTTCCAGATAAGAACTATGCAGTGTCTCTTTAAAATGCAGGTGAAAGATCAGAGTCACCTCCTGAGTTCCCATCTGTTTTATAAAATAATACTGCACAGCAGTATTGTTTGAAATATAAAATATCCTGCACAGCATAGGAGATGAGGAACTGCGAGAAGGGTAATATAAGGCATTTGAACTAATGCATTTGTTATTTTGGTGTCACTGCATAAAAAGCAAGGATGCTTATATATTGAAAAAAATGTATATTTATACAAAAACAGTGCAACGAACTACAATTCCAAGAATATCGGATTTGAAAAGATCATTTTTTGGCTAAGGGCAGCCCCTTCTCCCAGAATTTGCCACTTCAAGGACAGACAAGAAGCCAAGCAAATGCAGCATAATTTTGGCACTATTCCCCTGACAGAAAACTATGAAGTACAAAATCCAGAGTAAGTGCTAGTGGCTTAGATCACAAGGGAAAGTAGTCATCTTCTATCTTGGGCTGTGGATTGAAAGAGGTACCCAGGATAACTATAATCTTTCATTCTTTACATAGGCACAGCTTACCTTGTAAAATTTAGTGTGGAGTCAAATAAAAGGGGCAGTGGTGGAAGGCACTTTACTACAGCTTCAAGACCTTCTCTGAACACTGGGAATAAAACAAAGCATTAAAAAAAGGCATTGTGTCCTTGATTGCAACTACTTGAATTAATGCTATTCAGTATGAAATCTCAATGCATCATCCTGAATTATAAAATAAATAATAGCCTTTCTAATTAATCCCCAAAGGGAATTACTCTAGTGACAGCAAGAATAGTATTTGGCTCCAAATGCAGCTCTGTCTCAAACAAGACTAGCTCAAGTTTGGCAAGCCAGGTGAGAGGGGCTAGCTGCTTCACTGAGGTGGTACAGCACGCCATGTCTGAAAGCAGACACATCTGGTAGGTGCTTTCTGCTGGTATTGCAGCACACTTCAGTGTAGGAGGGCAGCACAAGAGCATTTACGTGAAAAGATAAATGTGTACATGTCAGCTCTACATTAAAAGCTTGTACTAGCAGTACCTGTGTTATTGGACAGTGTGGGCCACACTATCAGGTCTGAAAATTTATAAGTGTTTGACTACAGGTTTATTGGTTTGATTTCTTCCCTCCACCAGCAGGGAGACAGCATATCAGAACTCCTCTCTCATATGGAAACATTTCCTTTTTTCATACTAAAACTTTTTCCCCTTTTCCTGTCAAAAGATAACTCATAAAAAATGCAGGACAAAATGGAAACCAACTGAAATACATACAAAACCTGAATGGAGACCAGTTGTAAGAATATTTAAAGGACAAGCTGCAGCTGTGTTTGTTTAATTTCAGCAAAAATGTGAGAAATTGCATCAATGGGGTGGATGCCTCTTGACACACTGGATGAGTCACATGAACCAGTCTACAGGCACAGTAATTGGACACCTAGAGCAGGCTTGTGCCATTGGAACAGCACAGGAAGAGAAACAAACAGTACACAAGATTTAGATCATTCTGTTTTCTTACTTTGAGCAGAGTTTTATGCCTGCATACACATTTGAGCTGCAGAAAGTTACTTCTGCTTAACTAGTAGGAGGGATGGATATATTATGTGGATATACCATTTTTTAAATACACAGGGATTTCATGCATAGTATTGAGACGGAGTTGTTCTATTGGTAAAAGAGTAATATTGAGATTACTAAATTGTAGTTGGCAGGTAACACAGTAAAGTAACTTTGGGAAAGTTAAATTGCCCAAATTTTACTGCTCACTCATTTTAAAGATCAATTTTAATAGCAGCTCTGTAATATAGATTTCAAATCTTTTAAAGACACAGCACAATGTATAATTAAATAGCTGCTTATAAAACATACAACTCCACAGCTTTAAAAAATTACAGCCCTAGAATTACTGTGTTGGCTAATGAGACCCACAACAATTTTAAAATATTTATTCTTTCCTTAGATTGTATGGATGGTTACTCTACATTAAGATTTTTGGAGAAGAATAACAGAAATTACATCAAAACTTCATTTCTACATCTGATTTTCTTAGGGCTTATAACTCAACTGAAATAAGTTGCTTTTTCTCCAGCACATTTTCATTCATTAGTTTTCTTGCCATTCTGTCAAAAAAGACAGCAATAGATAGAGATTAATTATATACTAAACAGATGAAAAGATGCCTCTATATGATTACACAGTCCCAGAAAAAGAACAGTCACTAAAATAGTATCCTGCAAACAAAATTGCATCTGGTGTAACCACAGAGAAGCACATCAAACCTCATGTGCAATGTGAAAAGTGCACTACCATGAGATGTGCCTTCTCCCTCTGAGGAGGATTAGCATGGACAGAAAAAGAGTAGCTTCACTAGCAAAAAAAAAGCAGAACAGGAAGCTCTCAGATCTCAGAAGAGAACTCTTAGGCTGCAGTTGCAAAAAAGAATCTGCCCCTAGTCCCATACCAGTGGGTTTGTTAGCACCCCAAGCTCCTCAGAGAGTAACAGCTTCTTGGGAGCAGAGGGAAGGTGGCTTTGTGAAACCTTTCCCAAAGCCATGGGAGATGGGGCTGAGCCACCCGTGGGGTCAGAATCTCTGCAGGGCAGGCAGGCCTGAGGCACTGCTTTATACCAGTGCCAGGCTCTGTCCTTCCTCAGAACTAGCAAAAAATACCTCGGGAGGTCTCTTCTCATGAAGCCTCTGTTGGCTGCAGAAGGAGTTTGCCTCCTGGGTGTTGTGAGTACCAATGACAGGCTGTGAGGAGATACAGCAGCAATCCCATGGAAAACAATGAGGCAGAGGGATCTCTGGGGACTGTTCAAGGTCTAGTGTAGGTTTTGACGGATGTGCAGATTTTGGTAGCAGATTTGCTGCCTGTGCCAAAAGGGGGAAGGAAATTCCCCTTGAGCTCCTACTATGTTCGTTAGATGGAAGCTCCAAGGAGAACACTAATGAATACTCTGCACTCCACATAGATAAGAAAATGCTTCAGTGTGCAGATGCACATATATCTACACAACAACAAATGCATTTTATATATTAGGGAAGTTTTATCAAAGTTGGCCTGCTCTGTAATTATGTTGAGAAATGAATTGGATGGAATTTGAATGAGTTAAGGTAATGAGCTAATAACCTAGAGGATCTTTTACCAAACAATTCATGTGCATTCACCTTTCTCTCTTCCCTCCAGCTTCATTGTAAAGGTGAAATGAAAGACTGAGTTGATCAGGACATCAGCAGTCATGGCTATAGCAGCATTCAGCAGAAATGATAAACAACCTTTCTTATACTAACCTATGGAGGTACATTAAAGCAGTAGGATTTTTAATTTTTTTTTCTTACATTTGCACAGCATGGGCAAACAGGAAAGAATCAAGACAGTAGGTAGTCTCACTTTTTTATAACAAGAAATTCCTGCTGGAAAGAACTACAGAAACAAATGAATTAATTCTGGGATAAGAATGAAAGGAAGTGATGCACTGCTCAGATCTTCACCTACAAAGTCCCTGTCTCTTACAATTTTTAGCTCATTAGGGACAAATTTTCTTTTCTTTTCTTTCTTTTTTTTTTTTTTTTTTTTTTTTTTTTTTTTTTTTTTTTTTTTTTTTTCAGTAGACACACAGGAAATCACCTCTTTTGAAAATATGTGGGAATCTGGCAACTGCATGGCAGAGACAGGTTGCTGTGTCTCCACAAAGGAAATGATGTATGACAAGCCAGCCATCATCCTGCTAAACTGTACAACCTCCACCAATTCCCTTTGGAGCTTAAAACCTTCAAGACAGCAACTGCAGCGGAGAGATGGGCTCCCCCTAAGAATCTGCACTCATTCTTCCTTTGCAGTAGAATGAGGGGACTCTTAACGGGCAAGAAAAACATTTTCACGGTAACTCTGCAGCTCTGTCACTCACTGCTTTCAGTGCTGAGCGTGGAAGGGAGCCAAGGCTCTGCAGGACAGAGAGAAGCCAAACTACGGAGACGAAGCCAGCCCTGGCTGTCCAGCTCTAAGCTGCTCTGGCACAGACTGTGCGCTCAAAAAGCATGTGTGTAACTCAAGGAGAGCAGGTTCTGTTCTGCCTCCTTGTAAATAAGGAAGCCAACAAGGAGATTGTTTCTGTGCTATGCTGAGCCTGTGTCAGCCTCCCCGGGTGTCGCCGTGCTCTGCACGGGGCTGCACAGGTAGGACCTGAGGAGGACGCTCCGCTCCAGCCTCAGGCTCCTCCTGGGACACGGCCCTTCCTCCCAGCAGCAGCATCCCTCGGTCCCCTGGCCCTGCCAGCGCTTCCGTGGGGCCGCAGGGCACAGGGAGGGGCCGCTCAAGCGCTCCCAGAGAAGGCAGAGCAGGCGAGGGAGATGTGGGGGGCTGTCCTCGGCCTTGCTCTCAGCCTGTGTGTGACACTGTCCCTGCGCCCTGTGCCGGGCTTGGCGTCCGCGGTGACACACGGATTGTACATCCACAGCGAGTGATGCTATTCACACTTCCTCCTGCTTTTGTCACCTGCTGCAGCAAGTCGGGGACACAGCAGCTCCGTAAAGTCTACTTGTGACTGACTAAGCAGTTCAGGGGATTAAGATAGCTTTCAGTAAGTAAAATATTTTATTTCACTGGGTTGTTTTGGCCCTTGGCATGAAACAAAAAACTCAAGCTGTTCCTCAAGTAATTTCAAGTGAAGCTGCTCAACCACCTGGACTCACAATATTTTTCACACCCAGTCTCTTTATCTTACTCATTTCCTCTCCTTTTAAATACATTTTAAAATGTATTTGAACTAAAGTTCTTGAATTATCCTCTTGGAAAGATTTTTCATCATTTCCTCAGCAATTTAATCCTTTAAATTGTATATCAAGGGTCTTTTGGGAAAATTGACCTAATTTTTAGATAAGTGATAGATATTCAGTGAAAAGTAAATGTATTAACTTAAATGCAATTAAAATGTTAGGAATCTACTTGGAATAATCTGATTTGTCTGGACTTTCATAAAAGCCTCTAATAAGTCCTGCACAGCAGGCTATTAAAAAAGCAGCCAGTTGTGAGGTAAGAGATGAATGATTTGAGACGTGGTGCTAGACAGCTTACACAGACACGGTCAATATTCTGTGTGGCAAAAGGTTAACATTGAAACCATCCTAAACCCATGTTCTAGCACTGTATAGTACAGCAAGCTGTCACTCAGCTTACTTGAGACAAAAGTGAACAGAAAACCAAAATTAATTGGAAGTACAAAACATTGACAGCTGAAAGTCTTTGTTGACAAGAATAGAGTAATGGACACTAGAAGAAATCTTGTGAATTATTCATACAAGTTTAGTGTACAAGTTTTAGAGGAGAGACCAGAGCATCACTGTGGACAGCTCAGTGGCTGTCAAGAAGCAAACACACAGAGTGCTCCAAAGCATAAGGAAAAGCAAAAAAAAATTCCAACAAACCCAAAACAAAACAGAAAATACAGTGACATTTTGAGAATTAGTGGTATGGTCCCATCAACAGGAATGCTGTGTTTGATGGCCCCAGAGAATGGTTTAGATTCACAGGGAAAAGTGTGAGAAAGAAGAGGCAATAGATATTATTATAGACTGTGAAGGCTTTTCTTCTGAAGTGAAATGCTAAAGAAGTGTTTACAGAAGAGATGAATAGAGAAACACTTAGCCGTGAACACAGGCAATAATGAATATTATATAGAAGAGAAAATGAGCACTTCTATCTTCTAACAGGAGAAACATTCAATGAAAATGAAAACCATACATTTAAAACATATTATAGCCTTTTTTCTTTCTGACAATTCCACAGGAATAGTCTGCAGGACTAGATTTGTGGAATCTTCTGAAACACTGATTGATAGAAACTAAGTATTTCATATGTAATTCAGAACAATCAGGGAGAGCAGAAATCTTATTAAGAAAATAAGAGGGGCCCTCCAGAGAGATGAGTTTCCCTACTCCCCCTTTAAATTACAATTATGAAAATAGACTATAATGGTCTTCCATGAAAAAGAAGAGACTGGACTTTTTAAGAACAAGGAATAAGACTAAGTGAAACCCAACAGTAGGGTTAAGGTGCAAATTAAATCTGTCACTCAAAATGAGAGTTTCATAGACTGATGACAACTGCCATGCAACTAACCTCGGAGCTCACTCTCCCTTGACTACTGCATGATATACAGATCATAAAAACAATGACTCTTCATGCTGTATTTTCTTTATAAACTACAGTGAAACTGCCATTAAGGAAATGAAGCCTTCCTATAAATACTGAGAAACAAAGAAAGTTTTTGATTATATGTGAAACCAAAATGAGGCAGACCTCAAGCCTTGGGTAGAAATCCTGTGCACTAAATCCAGCCTCGCTCTTTAGCACAGCGGTAATTAGAGACACACAGACCACAGGATGCTCCACCCATTTTCCTGGCATCCCGAGGCAGAGCCTCATCTTGACATGCACAGTGTTCTACTGAAGCTGCAACTTCATTTACTCCTGGAATGGAAAGCAGAATTGCAGGTGTACAAAACCTCAGAATGTGACACCAAAATACAACACTTAGCAATGCTGGTTTTTGTAATCCCAACTTTTCAAGTGCCTGTCATAAGGTACTATCAAAATCAAGATTTTTTTTCCTTTTTGGTGGCACTATATTACACCATACATCAGCAGATAGCCTCGATTAATTTACCACACGCCATTTTTTCTCCCAGCCATATTTCACATCATCAAGACTGTGAATATTTTACACTGTTAACAGGGTATAGAGGAAAAATAGTGTTTGTGAGCTATTCAGATAGCATGGTGATAAAGCTCATTACAGAGTAAAAATAGCTGAAATTTATTCCAATGAACTATATTAATTCACAAATACAACTAATTTTAAACCCTTGCGTAACAAGAGAATGAAAATAGAAGACTGCATGCAAGTGTGTGTACTTATACATATGTGGAGAACTGAAATACACTTCTCCAGCACATCTGCACCTCTGCAAATAGAGAGCTAAAAATGAAGAGGGAGGAAAGAATTTCTTTGCAAAATAAAACAAACAAACCAACTCCACATGCATGGGGATGAACTTAGCCTGGGGTTCCCTCCTCAAAGGATATGTCCTTCCCTGGCATGGCCATAGCAAGGAGCCTATCCTCACAGTTTGTCCTCACAGCCATAATCACAAAATGCACACAACCTGCAGAAAATGATGGGCTGCAAAGCACTAGTGGATGACATCTCAAAGAATTCCCGTTCAAACAAGTACAGGGATCAAAACAGCCTGATGCACCATCTCTCTTTTACAAAGAGATGTAACAAGGTGTTTTTCTGTGCAGACAAGAGAGGACAGGAAGGAACAGAGTTGCAAAGGGACTTTTTTTGTCCCAAATGTGTATTTTCAGTTTCTCATTTCAATCACTCATCAAGTAAGTCATTTGGCTTCAATTTTTTCTTAAGCATTTTCGTGTCCCATTTCTGGTGACTCATAATGAAGTGTACAGCAGAAGGGACCTTGTGAATCAAATCAAAGAGCCAGAGCCTATGGAACAGAAATCCAACCTCAAGGCCTGAACAAAGCAACCATATTCATTAAAAAGAGTGCATTCCATTCCAGGTAGTCATCACTTAGGTCTTCTTTTCTCATGGGAAGCCACAAAGGCTGCCTGCACCCTCAGCACAATATGATCTAATACACCAACTTTTCAATCGCCTCTTTCAACCCAAAAATTAACAGAACTTTCTGTCCACCATAAATGTCCCCTGAGACTGACCTCTGTGAACACAGGCTAACAGACAGGACCACCTGAACCCTATCAGTGATTTAAACCTCCTTCTCAAGGTGTATATACAGACATCAGAATTGGGGCATGAAATGCCATTTTTAAAAGGGAATAGAAAGACGTGACCATCTTTTCTTTTAGGAGGGAGATGGGGAGGGGAGGACAGTTTAAAAGAGATGTGTTGGCATGCATTTCTGTGAAGAAGTGTGTTTAAAGGTCCTAGCAGTAAGGAGTGGTGGTGTGAGAGGGAGGAGGGCATTCTCACTATGACTGAAACAGCAAAATATAGGATTGCTGCCAGCCACCTAACTGTCAGTGGGACCTTTCTTCCTTCAACACTGCTGGACTACATTATTTTTTCCAGTTATTTATAATTTATCAAATGAAAAACTGGGACACTTCATAATTTCCCATGAAGATATTCACTTCTAACTGAAAACCAGGAAGAGGATAAAGGAGGAAAGAAGGAAAGTATTTGCAAAAGCTTACTTTGGTGTAATGCAGTTATTCCCCCTGGGCTCTCTCCAGCCAAGAGAGGCTCTTTCAGCTCATTGCACGCTGAGGGGTTCTCTTTGCTTAGACCCCTACAGCAGCCACGGCAGGGAATTCACAGCCCTTGTGAATCCCCATGTGCAGAAGAACTGACCAGACCTCCTGCTCACCCTGCATGGAACATCAGCAGAGCGACAGTCAGCAAAATGCACAGCAGCAAGGCACGGCCAGCTCTGCACCTTGCAGTGCTGGGACAGGCAGTGGATGCACCCTTGGAACAGCCCTGCCCAGGGGAAGGGATGGACAAACCGGCTGAGCAATGCACACCTCTCTCCATGAACAGCTGCCTTTACGGTCAAAAGACTCAGGCTGATTATGTAGTAAGAAAATGGCAACCCTTGGCATTCCCAACAGGACACAGAGGACTATGGGATCAAATTCTCTGCTGGGTGTTAATCCCTCATCATTTCTGCTGCTACTTAATACCACTGTGGCTCCCCTGAGGGCACACCAAACCTCTTTATCTAAATTCAGAAAGTGATAGAACTCTACCAATCCTACTTCCTAACAAAGGCAGTGCAAAAAGAAGGCAATCAAAAAGAAGTGTTAATAAATGGAAGATTGATTACCCTCATTAGATTTGCAATTGGCCTGTAACTCATTATTCTGAGGTAAGAAGGTAAGCAGCACGCTGCATACTCATTCTTTATTGTGGCTGTGGACACACACTGTTCCTTCAGCCAAGTTGTCCTTTAAAGATTATATTTTGATGCATTATGCAAGTGTTATATAGTAAATTTTTGATGTATTTGTGGCATTATACTTTTCTAAATGGCTAACACTGCGTGTGATAAAGAATGAAGTTCAAAAGGGACAGAGAAGAAATGGAAAAAGCTCTAAGTAAAGCAGGAGAAAATGAAGAAAAGCCTAACGAGAGCATTGACCAACACAAATACAGGCAATACAGTAGCAGCATTTGTAAGTGACTACATCAAACATCTTACTCCTCTCCCATTAAAATTAATAAATATTTCTCCAATTAGCTTAAGTATTATTCCAGGGGGAAAAAAAAAAAAAGGTGCTGAAATTTTTGAGTCTTTATAGGATGGCGTGAGCTTATTCATGGGGTCTTGAAAATACAAGGAATCTTCTTCAAGTTATACCAAATTCTAGGTAAGGTAGTAACAAAGCAATTCTTCCACAGCTTTTTATGATACAATACCCCTCAGAATGTGAAATTTCACAAGAGATTTGTGGAAGGAGCATTAACTGCCTCAAAAGCAATAGGTAAACCATTGAAAAAAAGCTAAGGGACCGCCAATTTTCAAGAAGAGTGATTTGGTTAAGAACAATTTTTGTTAAGTGATTAAGGAGCAATACCAGTCACCCAGTGAAAACCAACCAGCATTGAACCCAGACACCTGTGCCAGCAGCCCCAGCCAGAGCAGCTCTGACCTCACTTCTTACCTGTCACGGGCACCCTGACACTGCAAACAAATTCTCTCTCAGTTTTACATCCTCTTACACACCCTTGCTCTTTCCTTCACCATCTTCAGGAATGTTGCACCTTATTTTCTCCCTGAGAAAAGATTTTGGTGCCCTCTTTATTTCACAAAATAATGGGAAAAAATACTCAAAATGGACATAGCTTGAACAGTCAAGACTGGCAGGTAATTTTCTTAATGGACTTGTCTGTTTGATGGCCTAACAAACCATTTATGGGCCAACAATACAAAGGTTTTAAGCAGCACCCTCCCCCCCCCTTTTTTTTGAAGTTGAAGGAAAATGGTTGATGACATTCATGAGTAGACAAAAAAATCCCTAACTAGTCTTAACCAAATTACAGACTTGAGGAAAACCTAAAAAGTAGCAGAACATCTCTGAACTGACCTAAAGATATTCCAGTTTATAAAGCTGTATTTTGCTCCTGCCTCTTTTAACCTACAATTCATTTTTATGTTAATTAAAAAAACCCTAAAAAAACAAAAAACAGAAAACCCCTCATAATCTGCATTTTTATTTCATCATTTCTTAAAAAAATTTTAAAAATTTAAAGCACCTTTAAAAATATACTTAATCTTACTGAAAATAAATTGAAGGACAGGTCTCCCTACTTTCTGTATGTTATTAGAGAAACTGCAGTAAACTATCTGCTCATGTAATAATAGAGTCCTGCTCTTTTAGATTGTGTGAGAAAAACAGCAGTGAAAGACAATTCAAAGCAGTTCAAGAACGATGAATGAGGATAAGCTACTGTTTTCTTTTATATTCATATAACTGTACCAATGGAACAGCAGGCAGGCATTTAAATCGCTGCTGGAGCTCAAAGCACCCGCCCTAGCTGATGCATTTTTTGGGAGTCTGACATGTACTAAGCTATTTTAGAGTCACCCTGCATTTAAAAGTTAAAAAGAGTTATGTCACTAGAGCCTCAAGTAAATTAGAGAACACCACGCTCCTAGGTTAAAATAATGTACCATCAACATCTAGTTAGTACTACCAGTAATATTCGAAAACTGAATTTGATTTTCAGAATGTACATGATCTGACCATAAAATTCACTTAACATAACACCAACAGAAAAATATTATGCCATGCCTCCATTCCTGTGCAGAACTGGAGATGAACTATCTATCTGCTATCTGAAGATGCAATGTTGCTTAAACAGCAACTAAAACTGCTTTAGAAAGCAGAGTCTCTTAAAGGTAATTTAAAACTATTTTAAACTAAGATTTTTTCCCCCAAATGTATCTGCTTTCATACTGTGAAGGCTGTATTTTGATGATTTATGTGATTTATGTAACAAGGTGGCCTAAACACTGGCAGTCTTTTTTTGTCCCCCAAAAAACACGCTTTAGCCTCGAGCACATGAACAGCCACACTTTGAGACCTTGCTCCAAATATAGTTAGAGAGCAGAATTACAGCTCTTACCAGTACCACAAATGCTTCAGTCAAGATTTATTCCTACACCAACAGGACTCTGCCGGGTGCGTCAGCAGCTCATCTCTAACGCCTCACACCACCACTGTGAGCAAACTCAGGAACTCGGCCAGGCACTCCTAGGAAAGGGATGCAGCCTCTCTTGCTGGATCTATGGATGTGGATGTTACAACCACATTTGAAAGCTGAATTTTAAGCATGCAATATCAGAGCAGGCCTCCACAAATTCCTTCCCACAAATCTCTGATGCACAGCCAAGTCTGCGAGATTCCTCTACCACTCATGCCCCAAGCCAAGGCCAAGGCGTTTCAACCCTGCTTTTAAGTATCAAGGATTAAGAACTGAACAAAACAGCGAAGAAAATCACAGGACCTCCACTTCTCACAGTCTTTCAGTCAAAAGTGCTGTTCCAATCACACCCCAGAGCTCCAGGATTAATAGCACACCAGAGGCACGAGTCAATCTTTTACTGTGCAGGGTCTACCATCAGCTGTTACTGCTGAGGAAGGCAAGGCCAGATCACCCAGGGCCACTCAGCTCCACAGCAACTGAGAACTGACCACCCCAAAAACTTATGGCACCGTGGATCTTCTGGAATACCCTCATTTTGAATACTACAGAGGATTTTGACATCTTCCCCTTGTAAAAAATATGGTAAAATACATAAATAAAGGGCAGGAGAACAAACCTCTAGAGCAGACTGGCGTAAGGTGAGACTGCAGGTGAATTTTAACTTTTAGAAAAGAAAAGCGGCAAATATACAGATCTAAGTCTATAAAATCACACATAAGATGGCAAGGAGAACATATCACTAAGTAGTGGAAATTCAAGTGGTCTGGCAGAGTGTATAAAAGAAACATGCTTTTATAGATACTCTAAAGTAAAACACTGGACTGCTTGCACAGGATGCTGCAGAATAAATGTTACATGTTTCCACATGTATTAATTTATTTCCATTTATTAAAGGTGTCATTAACCAACTTTTTAACGAGACTAGAATATCTCAATGTTATGGGTTAACAAAATATATGCTATTAAACCCATAACATACTAAAGGAAGTATTACTGCAGATATATTAAATAAGCTTGTACAATTAAACCATTATGGAGTAGAGATTCTTTTCATTAACAAGCATAGAGAGCTATCAAAGAAGCATAAGAATTAGCAGAATTCTCTTTAGAAAACATTCTTTCAAATTAAGTTTTTGTGGATTTAACACACTGCCAAAATGCACACATCATTTTGAAAATGAGACGTGTTTTGGGCAAAAACCCAACAGCCTTAACACGTAACACATGATGCCACAGAAGTATTTTTAGCTGTGTGCCTTAACAAGATAGAAATCTTATATTTTTCTGCAATATAAAGTTATTTTCTATGAAAATGTTTTTGACTGGAAACATTTAATTACACGAAAGATTGCAGAAATAAATTCTGTCAAATACAGAAAAAAATTAAATAGACATTTTTCTTAGAAAAAATGCTGTGACAAGATTTAGGCAGAACTGATCTATTTCCTTAGGAATGGTTCTTTCTGTTATAAAACAGCTCAAATGTACTTCTTATGCCTTATACAAGAAATATGATTTACATATGAAGTGTCAAAGTTCTCTTTTGTCCAGCAATGGTGTTCATCTCACAAATAAAGAAATGTTATCATACAGCAACAACTGCATGATCTGCAACTACCACCTCTTTCCTACTGACCATGCCCCAACACTATTTCCTATTTCAATCCTAAAGACTTCGAAAATTCCTCTGTAACTTACAATTGAAAATTAGTCTTAACCAGATGACTTTGATAATTTCTCATGAAATCAAGATTGAGCAGGTTACACCCCATTACTCCAGATAGAACAATTTTATATCATGAAGTGCTGCAGCAACTGAGGGCTGTTTTTTTGAACTCTGCTTCCAAAAAACTTGAGCACTTCACAACATCTACAAAGATTTAAAACATCTCCTGGTTTTTATATACTGGAAAAGAGGTTCCTTAAATGTTCCCGCTGTAGGGATAGAGTTGAAGACTAAGACTTTGAAATCAAAGTCACAATTGAAAAAATAAAAAACCAAATCAACCCTTTTTCCAAAAAGATCACAAGTGTAACTAGCTCAGGATGTCACAATATTAAAAAACATTGTGAAAAGTAACAGAACAAGCTGACACACTTTCACATGTGACATTTAAAACAGCAACATTGTGTTTTCAAATTTTACCTCTCGAAGAAAAAAAAAAATCAACTGAGTGTTTCCTGAAGATTTTGGTCAAAAAGCTTTCATGTTTGCAAGGTTGAAAGAACATGCAGATATAGAATGCCTGTTTGAAAATCTTGTTGTTTTCTCATGAACATTAACATCGTAGTCTGAAATTTGAACATTATCACCCCAGCCTCAGCATCTGGCTTTCAACTAACAAGTGAAGTTAAAAACCAGTGTTTTTCAGATTGTGAAGTTACAATTACAAATACTTGAAACTAAGTGACAAAACACCCAATTTGCCGGTATCTTACTGTTTTATTCACAAAATAAAGAGCTTTGTCTTTCCAAACAAAGAACATAACAGAAAGACCCAACGTTACAGTTATAAAAAAAGAGGTACTGAAAATTTGAAAAAGTCTGGTAAAATTTACAAATGCAAACTATGGCTTTGTACAAAATCTTTTTTGTAAAGAAACTTCCGTGCGAGGTTTTACAGCGCAGTTCTGGCGGCCGGGCTGCACGCCCTGCCCGTCATTTCCGCCGGTGCGGGGAGCTCTCCCTGCGCCTGTCGTCGCTCCTGCGCGGCTCCCGGTGCTGCTCCCGGTGCTGTTCCCGGTGCTGCTCCGGGCACCGGCCCTGCCTGTCCCGCTGCTTCTCCGAGCCGTTCCTGGGGCGCTCCTCCCGCTCCTCCTCCCGCAGGCTGCCGTGGCCGCGCTCCCTCTCTCGGGACTTGGATCTCTCTCTTCTCCTACTCCGATGCCCCTCGTCTTTGCTCCGATGCCTGTGGTTTTCATCGTCAGACACCGAGGCTCTTCTTTCTGCTTTCTTCAGTTTGGAATTACTGTGTTTATTTTCTGGATCCTTGCCTCTTTCATGGTTCCTGTCCTTCCCGCTGTGGTAACCATCTCTGCCGTTGGGCTCGTCTCTGTGGTGGTGCTTTGAGACATCATCTCTCCTGTGTGATTCCCTTACGTGGCGGTGATTTCTTTCGGATTTGCTCTCAGTATCACTTCTTTCCTCTTGCTGCCTCCTTCCAAGTTTCTTTTCAGGCGATTTCCTTCTTCTTTCCTGTTTCTTCCTGGAAACTTTATCAGATTCTCTGTTTTTCTTTTGTGTTCTCCTTCTTTTGGCTTTAGAAACATCTGAAATTATAAGAAATTACTGAACTATGGTTGCTTTTTTATTTAGTATATTAAACTTATTAAACTACAGAAGGAGTTATAGAGATTATTTTTTGCCGGAAAACATTTGTGCACATGTATCTGGACAAAGGTTCCAAAATAATTAACTCCTGATTTCTATCTCTTTGCTATCTGCAAGTGATGGCTGGCCTTGGGAAGCCTGCCATAACCCTCTTGCTGACTTGTACCCAAGGACCAGGCATAGGCTGTGAAGTCATACACCAAAGCACTCTCACAAATAATCCTTCTTCTAGGAAGATGACCTTTCGCAGGCTATCCAGTCTCGAAACCATTTACTTTTCCTGGAAAAGCTTATCAATCAATGGAGATGACAAACAGCAGAGGAAGAAAAATCTCTAACACTATCCCACGAGGAAAAAGAGGTAGGATGAAATGGAGATAATGGTATTGCAGCAGTATACCAATGGCCTTCAGGCTTAATTTTCAGAAGAAATAGTGACAGGTTTGTCAACAAGATTAAAACTAACTACTGTATTTCTAAATACACAGTAGTCTCGTCCCAGTGGAACATGTTACCCTTCCTATTTTTTCTTTATCAGGGACCTTTAGATCCCACTCGACAGTACTTGGCACTAACAGCCATTTACAAGAACCATTCATTCACGTTAGTGTGTGAACTCTATGGAATCACGTCAGCTACTTCTCATCACCTTTTGAAAATATCCCAGCCATAAACTGATTTATTAGTACATGCACCATCTGAATTGTTCTAGTCTCGTGTCTGAACTAAGGCTTGCTGACATTCTGTTAAAATGCAACGATGGATCAATTCAGACACATTTTAATCCATTCTGTTTTTAAGCGGTGTTTTCCATACTATTTTACATCTACCAGTATGCAAGAAAAGACCTGAGAAAGCAAACAGAAAAGAACCAGCTGCTTTGATGGCAGATGTATTTTATCCTCTGCTGGACCTGTTTTAAAACTACCTCCCCTGGGCAGTGCCAAGCTGAGCAAGCTGAGAAGTTCCAAGCATTAACAGGCAGTATGACAGTAACCTCTAACTTAGCTCCATTTCTCATCAGCGAGTTTTCTATTTTTCTTTTATACACTGCACCAACACTGAAATGCTTCAGCACATTCCCCTGAAAAATGCAAGTATGCAAGAAAATGAAAAGTGAAACCAGGCTGCAGGTAACCAGGTATCAAGATGTGAATTTTAATGAATATGTTCCTCAGTGGAGAAAAGGGAAGCAGTAAAAGAGGTCCTACACTTCACAGACTGCAGGCTTGGTTTGTCACCAAGGACTGAACCCTCTGGTTCCCATCAAACAGCTCAGCAGGGCTGCAGCTGTCCCTGCAGGACCATCTGGCCCCTCTGCCCCTGTGTGGCTGTCCCTCCTCTGTGCTGTCGTCACTGCCGCTGTTGGCCGTGACACAGCTCCCACCCTGGACAGGACACTGTGCTGGGGAACAGAACTGCACCTCCAGAGCAGGAGCAGTTCACACTGCTGTTATTTTATTAACCATTTTAATTTCAAAGACATGTAATAAATCAAATTAACTTTGAATCAGCAATCTCCTGTGCTACAGGAAGTCATGCTGTGCCATCATCTGCTCCTGCTATATATACTGGGGGAGACTGCACACTCTATATAAATCTACTTTAAAGATTAAGCAATGTTTATGACAGTTCACATCTAACAGAAGTTTCTGCATCAGCACAACAGGATAAGATACTAGACACTAATTATAATGCATAAAAATACAAAATAAGTTATCAGCAAAAGCTAATTCTTCCTTGGAAATTCCTCTACAGACAAGAACTTTCATTATAATGCCATACAAACTTCTCCTGAAGCAGAGGAATTAGAAATAGGGACTCAAATGGAGAACAATATTTAAACACATTGCCAGAACTGAAGAACTGACTTCTGACTCAAGCATGTGTTTTCAGGGAAAGACACAAGGAATATCAAGCTCATTCAATTAAGCCAAGGAAAAAGAGCTGTAGACATGAGTCTCTACGGTTCACCAGTAAACACAGAGAAAATAATTGGGAACGACTCTAATCCCTCAATCCTCCAATAAACTGAAGTCATAGTAGAGTGCATCAGACACCAATCATGTAAAACAAGTAATCTACAAACCAACGTTTCTCAGACATTAAAGTCTCTAAAAATGGAACTCGGTTTTTCTGAGTTCAAATCCAAAAATAAATTTCCATGAGAAATATTTAATATTTTAAAAGTTTAAAAAAAATTGATTAGTTTTTATAACAGAGAAATGACCAATGTCTATAGCCAGATTTTCCTCAAAAGAAGTATAGACAAAACCAGTAATAAACCTATCTGGAGAAAGAAACAAAAGATGAGAAAATAGTTGTACTGGTGGTGTTTAAATACCTGAGTCACTGCTGCTGTCACTGCTGGATGAGGAGTCACTGCTGCTGGATGACTCTGAACTACTGCTGCTGCTGTCTGAATCAGAGTCTGAGGAAGAGTCTGAGTCTGAAGATGAAGAGGAATCTGATGACTCGACATTTTGCTTCTGTGTCATAATCAACTTTGGTGCATTTTTAAGATGCTCTCGTAATTCATCCCTAATTGGAAAAAAAAAAATGTTCTTCAATTTTATCTTTTTGCCCATGGGGAGAGGGAAGAGGAAGAAAGTAAATATCAAAAGAGAAAAGTGTTCCTCACGTTAGTCCTCCAAGGCCAATGGAAGTGAAGAAATTGATGGCAAAGCGAGTGTTTCTAGGGTTATCCCGAGGCAACAATCCCTCAAAGAAAGGCTGCAGGGTCCTGATGGAAACAAACATCTGTATCAAACACCATGCCAGCTCAGCACTCTCACTGACATAAAGAAACTGAAAAAGAAACTGCATGGATTTCCACATGAAAGCAAACATTTTCTCTTCATGCATTTTTCAACACTTTGTTTGTAGCTGTGGTGCATCTAACCAAATGCTATTTTAAAACTTGCTCTTTTATGACAATATAAACTTCACACACAGGAGGGCTGCATACATCCTGACAGATAATAACAGCAGAAACCCCAACTCCGTGAAGCCCTGAGGTGACTTGTGGAACTGCAGCAGCCTGGGATAGCAAAGGATAAGAGGCACTGACCAAGAAGTTCACAGATTAGGGATCCCTGCTGAAATCCCATCATACAGGGCCTTAGGGAGAGTTTCAAATTTAAGTTTACATGAGCTAAAGCATCTACCAAATTCTTCATGATGTTTCTTCTTTCATGAAGAAACTTAGAGGAAATAGCTCAAGCAACTGCAAATAACTTTGTCAGAATGCAATGCATTAAATCCCATACAGATTTAAAAGAATGTTATTTATGCTATATTTAAGGATTAGTAAGTAATCCTAGAGAAACTGTTACTAATAGTTTGTGTGTTTTTCCTAGGTTTTGTCAGAAAGAGAAGCTCAGTAACATTTATTATGCAGCTATATAGCTGACAATAGATAAAAATAAACTAGCACTTGGAAATTGTTACAGTAGCTGAGTGTCACTGGGGGTGGAGGGGGAACAGATACATCTTGCAAAGAGTCATGCACGTACTTGAACCCAAAATGACAGCAATGCATTCAGCTGCAAAAGTGACTCCTTGCAATGGCTAAATCTATACATGAACTTATTCCTGAACTACTGCAGCTACAGAAGGACACTCTCACTTGAACCTGAACACAGAGTTCTTATCTGTATGTTTTCAGATAGAGAACCTAATTAAATTTACAGTTTTGAAAAGAAAACTTCAACTTACTCATCTTTTAATCTTGCATTTAAATTAGGAAGTCCCATATATTCACTGAGCTCCTGAAAGAATATTTTGACAAAAATTCTACTGGAGGATGTGGTAGTTTCTTCACTCAGTATTATACATTCAAGGACCTGAAATTATTCAGAAAAGCATTCACCTTTAAGTTTAAATATACATTCTTTTCTCATCTTAAAAACTTTTGTCCTCCTGAAATAACTAATAAAGACTGATTGTTTTTCCCCCAAGGTTCATAAATTCTAGTCAAGCCTTTCTCAAAAATTCTTTTCTACCACCTGGGAGCAGCTGCTGATCATATTTATGCTAGTAATTCTTTAAGGATGTTTTTATCTCCACAAGACAAAAATCTCCACAACACAAAATCAGATGTGTGAACTTATGCCAAATTAAGAGATGTGGTACTTAAATACAGGAGAGGTAAAATATTTGGACTGACTTATGTGTGCTTGAAGAATGACAGACTAGGCTATAAAACAAGAATAAAATGATATGAAAAGTTACCTTGATATTTATTTCTTAATTTTTAATGTTATATAATAATATAATCTCAGAATGTGAGATTGCTTTTATTTATTAGGTATTTAAATCATAAAATGGCAGTATTTTTAGTTGTATAATAATTCAATACAACTTCTAATTTATCAAAATTTAGAAGCTCAAAATTCTTTTCCCACAGAAGTACTTTTTAATCAAACAATTCCTGCTGAACTCCCTAAAATAACAGCCTAAATCAACTACTCAAAAATGGGGTGAGAGGATGATGGTACACAAGAGGGAGAATGAGGAGATGGAACAAACCCGAATTCTTAACAGCATCTCAGAAGTTACTTAAGATAATCCTGTTTGCCACAAGTCATTACAAATTGTAGAATAACACTGAATTAATGTATTTTATGTTACTGTGAGTACTGGAGATTAACTGTTGAGCAAGAGATGGAGGACAATGGCTTTTTGTTTGAACTTACACTCCAGGGAATGGAATCGGTGTACAGGAGATGAGCAAACATCTTGGCCACGTTCCTCAGTTTGTTTGTTTCCAATCGATGAATGGTATCGTACTGCTCCTTGAAAATGGCTTCAAAGGATTCCATATATTCTTTCTTTAACATGCAGAAACGCTGAGACAACATGGTACAATTTAAACAACCACTTTAAACAAAACACTAAACATGCAAATAAACTACAACCCAGTGACCCAATGGTGTCACTGCAAGCCTTCCTTTTTAAACAACCCTTGGAGGAAGAGCTAACACTCAAATGGATATATTTTATAGCTTTGAGCAGTTTGTCAGGACAAGAAACTCACTTGCTTTGCAAAGCAGTAATTATCAATTCTGAACTGCAGCAAATTATCCAGCATTTTGCTTGACTTCTATACATCAAATATTTTCACCTAATACAAACCCATGTTTTTTCAGGACATCACTGAACAACTGTTTCAATTTAGAGAGGGAGCAGGAAACTGAAGTAAGATTTTTTGACATAAACATTTCAGAGAATACAGAGATCAGCATTTACAATCATCTGAACATGCAGATTTATATGGTCAGTGCTTTGTAACTGACTGTCAGCAAAAGGATTTCCTGAAATAATGGATGAAAAAAGAAGAGAAGGAACATTCCCTTTCAGCACAACTTGTTCCCTTGAGAAGACAAGTATTTCATCTTAACTCTTCAGACATGTCAATATTATCGATAGGGAAACCTTAAGTAAGAAATAACTGCAGCTAAATTAGGAGTTAAGTTACACAAAACCAGAGAGTTAGCTGTTTATTGAAGAGCAAACAAAACACCCACAAGCCCAGGACAGTGAGTATTCCATCTTGTGCTCTAAATTAAACCTACTAAGCAGCTTTGAACAAGGTGGTAAATGACAAGAGTCTCCAAGATTAATCTTCAGCACTGTAAAAAGGCTATTTTCTGGTAACTCATAATACTATTATGTCTTTTTAGTACCATTTCTTTGCCACTGATTTATTGTTCTACCATAATGAGAAAAAAAGGGAGGCAAAATAAGCAACAATATAAAGGGAAAGTGACTTCTCTCATTCTGCATTCCCTATGCTTTTTATAATCGAAGTGCTAATTTAATCCACTAAAACAGACAACCAACATAAGCATTTTCAGAATGATAAAAAGACTATTAGTTTTATTTATCCATTAAAACTTAAGTTTGACACACAAAAAATCGAGTAAAACAAGGCAATTTTCTATAAAGTATAAAATCTGAAACAGAACTCACCCCTGCCAGTAACCCAAAGAATTTCTCGTATGTTCTTTGCTGAGCACAGCAGTCAAGTATCATATTGCAGAGTTCTTTCTGGGTTATGAAAAAAAGAATATTTCTCTAGGTAAATTCACTGTAGCAGCAAAAAAACCCATCAGTACATGCCAAGTAACTGAAGGAAGCCTTACATGGATGTGAGCTTTGAAAGGAGTATTTACATCAAACTTCATTAGCAACACCAGTAGTTTTCTGATTTTCTCTGGGATATGAATATGAACTTTTGCCCTTCAAATTTCCTTTTCTGCCTAAACTAAGATTTATGTGGTAACTCAATGTACCTCTAACAAAAAAAGGTCAGGACTCATTTATAACCTGACTTTATCATAATGAAAAAAAGAGTTATTAGATAAAAAGTGAAGGTTTTGAGAGCTTTTTCTGTGATTTTTTTTTTGTTTGTCAATTGCTTAATTGTGTGATATTCTTTTCAGGGTTTCTTTTTGTTTGTTTAAAATACTACCAATCCCTTCATTTACAGAAAATTCAAATTCTTTACAACTTCTAAGTGTCTAAATAGCTTACAGACAAACCACTTGGAAACACCGTGTGCATCTCTTAGCAGTTATTTCCAAAATCAGAAATATCTGTCAATGCTGATATACACTAACACCTTTAACTATTCAGCCATAATTTGCCTGACAAGCCCTGCTCAGCATAAACAAGCAGAATGCTGTTTCACTGCAATGGCTTCAGCCCTGAGGGAGATGTTTAGAAAGCCTAACTCACCTTTGGTTTAGGGTACATTTGGCAACATTAATTAAGACAAGTGAGCAAATGTTTTTATATAAATTAAAGCCATGAAATTTCACAACACTTGAAATAGCCCTGCAGGTATTGCCCATTCACCTTTTTTATTACTGTTTTCTCCTAAGACAAATTCCATAGTGTAATCCAATTTATGACACTCTCAAATAGGTTTCTGGCTGGCAGCCACATACCTTTCATTATGAGTTTAATTTCTCTTTAAACTAATAGTAACATTCCTATAAAAACTACTGGATGATTTTAAACATTTTGTTCTCTTTGCATGTTTCACCAATTTACTGTAGCTTCTACTGGATTTCATATTCTCCCACTTGTGTCATTCTTCCAAGCAAATATTCAGAAGAAACATTTTTGCCCATCATAAAAGCTCAAAACAAATAAAATGCCAACCATGCTGAACAAGAAAAGAAACCACTCCTCCAAATAAAAAGGTAGTAACGTATCAAATAAACTTACAGATGTGTTTAAAGGCATTCCTTTTAACACTGTCACACTGTATTAATGTGATGTATTAAAATGCATATTAACTTTTTATATTATCCCATTTTACAGTAATGCTGCAGTTAATCAGTTTTTAACAATAAAAAGGGTAAAGTGCTGATGCCACTTTAATAATGTCAGGAAGACTTGAAAAACAAATTACTTTTCTTCCTCATCTTAAATGCAATTATAACCTTGCTATCCCCTGTGGTTTACAGTAATTAAATATTTTAATATTTTAATTAAATATTACAATGATTTCTAGGAGGGCATCTTGAATAACCACATGCACGAAAATAGGTTTGCCCATAAAGACAATCTTGCTGGTATTATCTAAACAATCTGAGGTTAGGTCTAGAGTAACTGTCATCCAGATTTAAAATTAACAAACTTTACAATTATTTAATTACTTTTTGAGAGATACAACTAGCTCAGATGGCAATTTTAGCTGAATTTACAGCTTCAAAAGTGACTGAACTAATTTCTGTCCTCCTAATGATGTTTATGGCATGAAGAGCCTGTTATTTAGCCCATTGTTTGTTTTGAAGACCACAAAGAATTTGTTCCCCAATTTTACAGGCAATTTCTATTTTGTCTTGTTTAACTGTTTTCACACAATGCTCAACAAGTAACTACCCAGTTTAGTTAAGCATACATAGCTATCCAATCATGAACTAAAACACTTCAAAATATCTGACATCCCATACAGATGGTGAATCATCTTTTGTGAAGATCTTGAATTTATTATTGGATCATAGAGAACAACAGCACCTTCCAAAACTGCTAAGACAAAGATAAGGAGAAAGCTCCCTCTAAATGCACTGCATTTCTCACACCTCTCCCTACAGTCTCTGTTTGTCTTGCCCAAACAGAGTAATGGATTAGATCAACCATGTTCAACCTGACATGGCAAGTATCTTCACACATTTAAAGATGCTAAAGGAAAGGACAGAAGAATCAGACTTGTTTTGGTTTCTTCTCCCGGTTTTACCATTTTAAGACACAAGCACACCCTGCCCAATCTATCTTCTCTCAGCTTCACACAAAGGCTGTGTTCATGGCAGGCAGAAGAGCTGCAGTAACTTATCCCTTCTGATCAAGGGTTCCTTTTTACAGCTAGTACCTCCCCCCGCCCCTTCTGCCCTCATTTTTGCAATTTCTTTAAGATTTGCATTCAGCCAAGACTGCAGTGTCAGAGCTGCCCCCCAGGCTGGCTCCATGTGGAGGTCACTTCTGCCCTCCCTGGTGGAAGTGATGCCATTTCCACTCTCCCTGCAGCCCCACAGCTCTGTTCCATCCATTGCATACACGAGCTGAAGCCATCTTGAGCCATCCCCACCCTGTAAGCTATTCTTAAAATATAACATTTTCAACGTCAACACTTTATTTCTAGAAGTTTCTTCACGGAACTAAAGGAATTGATTTGCCAGGGGCAAACCCAGTGCAGGCCTTAGGTTCATTTAAATCAATGTGAAATTGAAATTATGTGAAACGAGTGCCTTGCATTTTAGGTATTTTCACTGCTTCTATGGATGCCACACTTTTCCTTTTTTCTCTTTTAATTCACTGAAGCATATTTTACTCCCACTGACTACCTTAAAGCTTTCCTTACTGCTGCATATTTTAATGGGTGTAACCATCACACAGCCTACTTTTCCCAGCATCTCTGCTTTCTCTTGTTAATTTGTCAAGTTACCACTTGGAGCCAAAGCTGGCAAAGCCATGGAAGGCGTTTCAGCAGCAGGCAGCCTCTTGTCAAACTATGTGCAGTGCTTTTAGCAGCTACTACAGAGTCTCCAGGTCTGTCCTGTGCTCAGCTAATGGTCTTACTCAACTTCTGTCCCGTTTTTTGCTTGACCACTTTTCTGTTTAGAGCAACATATGCCTAAAGCTGAATATGGTTATAACAAATCTTGCATAAATCAGACTTGATACTTTAAACTGATGATTTTACAAAATAGTATTTTGTAAAAATATATATATATTTTTAATCATGCTGCTACAAGTCTGCAACACACAAACACACACAAAAACAAAATAATATGTTGAAGTCCCATAGTATCTCTTTCCTTTTACCTGAAGGCGGAACATGCAAAACTTCACTTTAAGCGATTTTACTGAGGTAATCTGAGCAATGCCACCTCCTTAGGTTAAATGAATACACACATCTGTGGAAGATCAAAATCTAATCAGAATTCTAGCCAATGCCTGCTATCAGTAACACAACAGCCTAATTCTGTATGGATTCTGTACCTTCGTTTTGTAGACAACTACCACAATGTGATATGTGCATGAGATTTATGTTTTCTTTAAATGATAAATTACAGAAATTCAGAATGATTCTGCACTTCAGGCCCACAAAAACCACCCACTTCAAAAGACAGGAAAGCTTAAGAGGATGATTCTCTTTTACAGCCAGTAGCAAGGCTGTGAACTCATCGTGGTGCAGCTGCTAAACCTACCAGCTGCAATGCCCTCCAATGATAGAAGAAACTGATGTATCTAAGAAATCATCTATGTGACCAGCGTGTAATTGTCAGCCTTAGACCATCCCACTCTACATCAGCTTCCTGAACTATATTTTCACTGAAAGTGAAAATAGTCAAGTCAATGCAAGTACTTGTGTTATCTTCAAGACTCAAGGCATAAATAACACGAGACACTGACACTCCCACACCACCAACTAGGACTGCTTTGAGCAACTGACACCACCCTGTAAAAATGAAGATGTGTCAGATGCATGCATAATTCTTTCAAGAAGGCTGTGCCTGGAAGAATTTTTCTCATTTCAAGTAAAAAAATAATCTAGTGACGCATTATCTTTATCTGGAATGTGCACACTGTTAGAAGAGGCTCTAATTTAATTTAGCAACATTTCTGTATACAAGTTTAGTTCTTACCACAAGCCAAGAAGGAAGAAAAGCCTAAAAGCCAGTCCATTTTAGGCATATTTTCAAAGAGCAAGAACAATGTATGGTTGGTTTAATTATTTTAGTTGTCTGCATTTCAGCTGGGCTTGTTTGTTTGCTTTCCCCACTGTTCAGAAGCTAAAACAACTGGTAATACCACACTCCTCTAACTACAGTTTTGATTTATTTAAATTTCTTCTGTGGTAATATACTGGATTAATACAGCTTTAACAGAGATAATCACTGTGTTTTTAAAAAACAGTAAAATAGTGAGCCCTGCCCAGACTGAACATATGCCCAAAGAAGCAATTGCAAGGCTTGTTTAGAACAGCTTTGCACAGACTGCACTACAGAAAGCAAAGCTATTCCACTTTTGATCTGCAGGCTTCAGTTGGATCTAAATAACATAAATAAAAGCAAACCCGCTCCCCCCAGTAAATTTATTTAGAAATGAAAGAACTTCAACACTTTAAATGTTTCTCCAAATAAAGAAAAAATCAGAGGAGTGTTGACATCTCTCTCCAGCAGCTGGTCCTAGACTGCAGTGCCAAAAAGCAGCATTATGTTGTTCCAGTTCACAGATTATCCATCTGAACCTTAATCCTCTTTCTGCAAGTCAGAGCTCTGTGATAGAGCCATTACTGGTAATGAACAGACAAACAACTTGTGTTGCACTGCAGTTAATGTGACACAATGATCTGATAATTCAACCACTGGTAAAAACCAATGTATTTCTGAACTCAGCCCTGATAAATCACATCAAAAGTCTCTACACATCAAGATTT
The DNA here is from genome assembly GCA_013400215.1 of Cisticola juncidis. Lineage (NCBI taxonomy): Eukaryota > Metazoa > Chordata > Aves > Passeriformes > Cisticolidae > Cisticola > Cisticola juncidis. Next base: position 1,500,366 of record VXBR01009608.1, on the reverse strand, counting down.
CGAGAATACATTAATACTGTATTAGTCTCAAACCTGTTGTTTGCATCTCTCTTTAGGTTTCAGACATTCTGATTAGTTGTTTGATTGTATTTAACTGACAATTTACTACTCAAAGCTTGTGGAAAACAGTCTTACTGACCAAATTAAATAAATATTGTTTTATTAGGTAAAGCCTTTCAGAAGAAAAGCAGAAAGTTACTGTAAAATAGGACTTGAACAAAAATTTTGCAATGAGAATCTTCAGTTTCCCCTGATTTTTAAGGAATACTGCAGGTAAATGCTCCAGTTCCTGTTTCTTATTATGATTGCCATTCATAGTAGGAGTTGGAAGAGAGAATGAGAATAAACAAAGTTTGCAGGTTCACCCAAGGGTTCAGCAAACATTTCAGGAATTTCTGGAGACTGTTTAAAGCTTCGAATCAAAAGGTGTGAAGAAATAAGACACAACATCCTGCAATACAGATTGTTGAACCTTTCAGTAAAACAGACCAAAAAAGAAAAGTGCTTTATGGCTAAAATAATAGGAGTAGAGAATTATAAAGGTTCAAAACACCTCTAAAATCAAGTGCAACTGTAAGCCAAATGCCACTGTTCACCACTAAACCATATCCACACATCTTCTGAACACTTCCAGGGATGCTGATTCCACCACTCCCTTGGGCACCCTGTTTCAATGACTGACCCCACCTTTTCAGTCAAGAAGTTGTTCCTAGTATTTAATTTAAACCTCACCTAGTGCCACTTCAGGCCATTTCCTCTGGTTCTGTCACTTGTTATCTGTGAGAAAAGACCAACCCCCACTGGCTACACCCTCCTTTTGGATACTTGCAGAGCTATAAGGTCCCCTTTGAGCCACCTCTTTCCAGACTGAACAATCCCAGCTCCCTCAGGCACACACAGCACTCCAGGTGTGGCCACTGCCCCTGTCCTGCTGACCACGCTTTTCATGATGCAGGCCAGGCTGCCACTGGTCTTTTCTTGGTCACCTGGGCTCTGCTGGATCATGTTCATCTGCTGCCAACCAGCAGCTCCAGGCCCCTTCCTGCTGCAGGGCAGTTTTCCAGCCATTCTGCCCAGCCTGCAGCTCTGCCCAGGCTGTTGTGACCCAAGGCAGAACTCTGCACTTTGCCTCACCCCCCTGGCCTCAGCCCGCTGAGCCAGCCTGCCCAGACCCCTCTGCTCTCCCACCCAACCTGGTGTCATCTGCAAACTCAGTAATGGCTTGTTTTTAATGAAGGCAGAGTGAATTCATTCAATAAAGGCTTCAATCTGAAGACAGTAGCTTGAATGAATAAAAGATGATTTTTCTAGCTTAAAAACTAGCAGTTAATTTAAACAAATTTCCTGCTCAATATTTTCAGGTCTTTTATCCACATGTACAGACTCAAGCCCTAGAAACCTCTGAATAATTTTACTGCCTACATCTGCTTATTCTTTCTGCTCTCACAGATCAGGAAGAGGTTTTTTTTAAGATTTTTGTCCCCATAAAGGAGCTTAATTCTATACAACGAACACCTCAAAGGTTCTACATCTTTGATGAAATGAGGTGAAGAGTAGTTAGGATTCTTAAGCAAAAAAAATAAATCAGTACAAAGAAGAAGCCTCATGAAATAAGAGGATGCAGTTTTACAAATTTTGAATCTTGAATTATAGTAATTCCTACAAATAGTACTGAATCATAGGTTGATACTAATTGCTGGGGTTTTCTTTTCCCTTCCCTTACTTTCTCTGAGCAGCTTTTGCTCACAGAAGTTAGGAGCTGACAGAGACTGCCATGGCATTAAATCCTAAGTTAAGTTCTCACCACAAGCAAGTAGTGTTATGCATTATAACTCTGTTGTATGGTCCAGTACATATATTTTAGATTGTTTGCTCTGTTCTTTGCATCTGAATTGATTTGCTGGAAAACATGAGGTTTTCTTCTCTTTAGAATTCTTCAGGTTACATATACTTCATTGAGAATTATAATCTTTATGCATGCTTAATATTCCACTTCCTGCACAGAATTAGAGAATCAGATTTAAAAAATACACAATCTCAGTTCTTAGTTTACTTCCATGTAAACTGCTTAAAAACAAGCAATAGTACAAGAATTGAAAAAATGGTACATCAACAAGTTCTCAAGGAACACCTAAATGTAGCCCAGATCTCCCCTTACTAGTCAATATTATGCTAAAGTTACTTATTGCACACACAGTTTCAAATAAAACTGACAATTAAAGCTGTGAAAAGTTAAAGAGCTCACCCAAGTGCAGCTCCTGTGATGACAGCTTACAGCTGACTGAGCAGCTGCTTGGAAAATCAGATGTGTATTTAAATTCTGCCAGTATTGCACAGAAGTACTGGATGAAGAACAGCTTCCATTACTTGAAAACACAGCAATTGCATTGATCTTAAGAGAGTCTGAGGACAAAGCAGCTTCAGCCTTATGATCTCCAAAATTACGCAAAGCCATCACTCAAAACCGCTTTAATTCAATACTCTGTTTATTCAAAGGCTGACTGTGAAAGCATCAAAACAACACACTCAGAGCACTGTGCTAAATTTCAAGCCCCACTGATGAAGTCTACAGCTGCCTGCAAATATTATCTTCAACCCACAGTCCTGTCAGAGACAGAACTCTGCCGTGCTGCTGTATTCTTGTCACAGGACAGAAGTTTCACCAGTCCAAACACCTTTTTAAAGGCTATGAGCAAACATTTGTTGCTTGACAGAAAGGAGCACAAGCCTAAGAGAAATTGCTTATGAAATGTGTGTCAGTCCGTTTGGTCTAAAGCCTGTGAAATTGATTTTGAGGAACAACAGCTGCAAGGAACCACTCTCATTCATCTGCCTGCTATACAAACTTATAGGTTATGGAACGTGAGCAAGGTTTTCAGACACTACCATAGTACTGTATCTTAATGTTAGTGACAGGAAGAGTAAGAATAAAGGCTTACAGTCTGACTTTCAGGGAAGTCCATCTTCAGCAGTTTGTGAGCACACTCTTCAAAGTCTAAGCTGAATAGAAAAAACACTTATTATCTGTGCAATATATGCTATGCTAAAAACATTCCCAAACGACATATATTAAGATACCTCATTGGTGCTAAAATCTAAATTATTCTGAAGTCAAGTACATCAGCTGTTTGATTTGCTGAGACTTTATTGTTGCTGTGGGTTTTTCAAAAACGTTTGTATTTCATGAGTTTCTAACTGACAATTAATCCAAAGTGATTACATTTGCAGACAATCTGAAAACAAGATGATCCAAGTCATTATTACTATCACATCATCTTACAAAACTTAATCAAACAGAAAAGTGAGAGCTTGTTTTGCACATTTTGAAACACACTGAAATGCAAGCACTTCAGACAAGCTCCAAAAGCAGTATTTACCACAGTCTCCTCCTTGCACTCCTGTTCTGAAAGCCTTTAGCTACCACTGGGTACGTCCTCCCCTCCACAATAAGGTGAACAAGTTCGAGTATGGCAAGAAAGTACTCAACAGTAACTTTGAGAAATGTGAGAGCCTTTGATACCCTCAGTATGGTATTAATTTATATGTCTAATGATCAACACCATAACTGCATCATTGCACTCCTCATGCAGCATCAGGCCTGCAGAGTATTATGGGCTGCAAGGGATCAATCCCTCCTCTCAGCCCGGTGACACAGAAGCTACACCCAGCAGGTTTGGAATATTTGTGCCACGAACTGCAAGGAGAGCTCATTCTCAAGATGACCACAAGCAGACAATACTTCAGGGCTGGTAACTGCATACTTAATTTCCAAACAAAGCAAATGGCAAAAGAACTCCATCTCAGAAGTAGAGACAAACTACAGAATTTCTAAGTGTGTCTCAATTTTTTTCATAAATTTTCAAGATGCTATAAAATTTGAAGATCACTAACTTCTGGTCACTCAGAAAGTTCTCATTACAGCAACAGTCCACTACCCAAACATTTTGAATCAAGCAAGATTCATCTTAGAATCAGAATCTGGAAAAAAACCAGTCTGCTTTACACAGTCAGGTCAGGCTCCACAAAGACAACTTCTCTTTTCTTTTTTTTTTTCTTTTAAATTGCACATTAAGACAGAATTTTAAAAGAAAGAATTACAGTTCACTGACCTCAAAAGAACTACATACTTAGGTGCATAATTTATATTTACCTTGACTGAATAGCCAGATAAATTGTACGACGGAAGGAGACCAGGTTGATTTCTGTTTTGTCATGGACAGTAACTTTCTGACCTGGAAAAGAAAAACAAAGCTTTGTAAAGATCAAAATATTAAAGAAGACACATGTAATAATTTTTCAGGACAGCTCCATTTACCATTTACTGAGTCTGTAGCAGACTATTTTTCTAGAAGTACCTAGGACTGTTTGCAGGTTTATGTATTTTTTATGTTTATTTTTTTCGATAAGGAAAAAAAAAAGTCGGTATTTGCTTAATCTATAACAAAAGTAAATATTTAGAGACAGTTTTAAAAGGGTAATTCTTTCAAAGATATTTCATGTTTCTTAGTCACTGCAACCTCTAGGTTTAACATGTCTTGTCAACATTACTAGCAATGTATTTTCTGCACAATTCAGCTATACAGTGCTTTATGTGGCATCTCTGATTTTAACAGGCAATTCTTGATTTCTGTTAATTGCAGGACCTACAGTACAGCGTTCTGCCAAGTCCTGTAGCAAGCATAGAGGAATCCACTCTGAACCAAACTACTCTGGGAACACTTTCATTCGTAAAATAGTATTTCTTATGTCTTTTAAAGCCTGATAAAAGCATAAAAAATGAAAAATTATGTGAATGTTCATACTTTTCATGAGCCTGGGAGCTCTGCTCTTCTGTGAAATAATCCACCAAACTAGTAAGAAAATCCATTCCTGGTATTCTACAGGAAAAAACCTGGATTGGCTTTTCCATTACTCATGCAGTCTGCATAAAAATTTCAGTTATGCTTATCCATCACCGTTTTTTTCCAGGGAATTGAATAAATTCTTTAAAAATTATTAAGTATTGTCTTCATTGAAGATCAAGGAAGAGGGCAGTACTGAACCAAGTGAGATATGGAAGATGTAGATACAGTTGTAAGAAAATCCATCCTATTTTTGTAAGTGACTTAAAAATATGGTAGAGCATGGAAAAGTTTAAGCAAGTTTTCATTTTACACTTTTTCATGTCTTATGTTTGCAAGACTTTTGTCAAAGGAAACTGATACTGCCAAGAATAATGGAGCAAAGTTGCTTTTCCTTTTCTGCATGTGCTGAATGCTTCCCTTCAGCTTTTTATACTGTTTGCTAGTAAACACTTAGATCTGAGAATAACTGAAGAGGAAAACATTGCTTAACATTTAAACATTTCAGTTTTGCAAAGCATCTAAGAAGTTAAGCTTTTCTTTCCTGCTTTATCTCTATTCAGTCAATTGCTCATAAGGTGCTAGTCATACACTTACCATCTTCATCCTCCTCTTCATCATCATCTTCATCTTCTTCACTACTTCCAGCCTCTTGATTTCCCTCAGATTCAGTGTCGCCTTCATCAAGAATTTCTGAAAGAGCAGTATCCCAGATCAATGGAACACAGACCACAGTGCTTTCATTGCAAAAAACCCCTTGATCCAACCCCGAAGAGTGAAAGGCTGTCTCAGGTGCAGAGTGAGGAAGAAGCCAAAAAGCAGAAGTAACTGAATGGAAACATAGGTGGAGAAACAACACTGAGTGGCATGAACACAAAGGAAAGGTCTATGAACTGAATGAGCTATACAGGACAGAAATATCACCCACTGTTAAATAGATGTTGGCAGCAACAGTTGAATAAGCAGATGCCATAGGTGATAGTTGTGTATACTCACAAATATCCCTACCTTTCTTCAGCATTTTGTATTTCTCCTCGTTTTCCATAAAGTTTGGATCCATCTTGAAAACATCTTTAGAATAAAAGAGAGTCTTTATTTAAAACACAAATTGAAGAAAGCTATTAATATCTAATCTTGAACTTATTTTCTTGGGGAATGCAGTTAAGGAATTATCTTTCATTTCTTTCTTACTAAGAACATCCTCTGGGTTGTAGTCATCTTCCAATGGCAACATATGAGTAAACTGATCCTCCTCTTCCACCAGATCCAATCCCTCTGGGATGATTGGGTGATCCTTGAAGCCATCCTTCCGCACAGCAAACATGACTTCTATCATGTACTGAACGCGCATATCGATCTTCGACTCGTGCAGAATGTGTCGGAGGCGGTCAAAGATTGCTTTGGGAAGGAGAGAAATGTAAATATCAAAGCCATTTACTAATACAAATGCCAAGATAGGTTTTGGCTAACTGTACTTACCATTAATACCTCTAGGAGAAACTTCTGTTAATTTGAGCCCGCTCTCTTTAATAAATCCAATTGCAACTTCAATACTGTCATCAGTAGGCCTTTCAAGAAGCAAAGTGAGCATTTCCAAACATAGAACCTCGTGGGCCTGTGGAAAGAGTGCCAGCAAAGAATTTGAATGCAGCGTTACACCATCACCACAGTCCTTTACTGGACAGACCTGTCCAGCCTTTCAGGATGCCACAGCACTGCAGTTAAATCGCACACACAAGGCAGCAGTAGTATGGCAAAGCCGATTAAGAGGAAGGCAAAATTTCAAATTCAGTTTTACCATCAGTATTTACACCAATACTCTAGCGAATGTGACTTTCATTGAAGTGAACAAGGAAGCAATGAAAAATATTTTGCCATTAAAAAAGCAACAGAATGCATTTTCAAGAAGCAAATAACCCAGCACTTGCATTACAGAACCCAGTTCTAAGTGCATTGTACCTATAATTAAATCAGATCTTCCAGGACTTAAGCAAATAGCACATCTCAGCCTAATTTCCTCTTTACCAAAATGCTGAACATTCCCAACACGCTCCTGAGACACTGCTTTTTGACATTATTTAAATCAGAGCATCCTGATTTCTGACATATAAACAAATAACATAGAGATAAATTTGATTTAGATGCAACTGAGTCTACTTCTGCTAACACATGTTGCAAGAAAGTTCTGTTTAAGATCTGTGGTACAGAGCCTCAAATGATCCTTGCTTTGCATCAAGACATGCCTGAATACTAGCCCCAACACACACATGAAATCTGGGGAAGCTCTGGGGCAAAAGTGCAATGATAACTGCATAAGCAATTACCAGTATGTTTTCTAAAGAGATCTTAACAACTTAAAGCAGGCACCACACTCAGGCTTTCAGCTGATTTCAGAAGAGACAGAGAATCTTTACTTAGGGTACTGCTGTCTTAAAGTAAAAATTAGCCATATAGGGATTGGATTGAGTAGAAACAAAGAACATACCACATTCTGATTCATCAAATGTGCAACAAATTTTGAAGATGTTAGACAGAGTTGCTGCAAAAGAAATAAACGAGGAAATTGTAACATATGGGAAAAAAAATCCTAACCCAGATATATTACAGATTAATGCATCTCACAAACAAATTAGAGTCATTAAACTATTTAAGGATACTGGAAGTTGTTCACAATTATGACTGTACATTCAAAAATAAAAAATTACAATTAAACACCCCTGCCCAAATCAAAAAAACCCAAACTACCACAGTATCAATGCAGAAAAGGTTGTCAAATTTTCATGATACTCTAACACTACTAAATGTAGTGTTAGTAATTGTCCCACAGACATTTGTCTGTGACCCATGTCTTGGCTGTGTTCCCTTGAACACCCTTGACAGTTACACTGCAGAATTCCACATTTCAGCACACTGCTCCTTTACTTTTTACACACCTTGTCATTCCTGCGATACCCTTTACGAAAATTCAGTATCAGCCTCTTGAGGATCAATTCACCAATATTTGGAAACTTTGAATTGATAATTGCCACAAGAGCTGCATAAACATGAGTAAAAATCGGAGAGGCGCTCTGAGCTTGCAAAATGGATCTTGACAGCAACCCCCTGTAAAAATAAGTCAGTTTTAAAGACCTTTCTGGTAACAAGGTATGTAATGGTTTTATTCAGTACTTACTACAGGAGATAGTGTTGTGCAGTTGGAATAGCTGGAAGACACCAGATGATCATTTTCAAACCATGGTTTATCATGCCACAAATGGAATTTTACAAAACGCGTTGCACAAATCTGTCTGAACTGTAAAGTTTCTCAACCATTACCTAATCTTTCACTAAATATTGTTCATATTAGAGCTACACGTAAAAATGCTAAGCATGCAAAAAGTCATCTTGTATCCTGCAATTATCCCTTTTTTAATCTGAACTTCATCTGATTATAAAATACTACTTAGAGCCTAAACGAATGTAAACAAAAGACTCATATGATGATAGTTCTTTTATTATTCAAATGATCTCTTTTACATTTATTATCAAGAAAGTCTGAAAAGAATTTGTGACTTGCTTCCCCTCCTCTCAATTTTGCATTTTGTGATGCTTAGAAGCACACAGAATTTGACTTTTGCTGTATTACTCGACTGCATGTGGGTGAGGATAAAAAGAAAACAAACCTCCAAATGTGAATCTTCAAGGCACACACTCTTCCTTGTGGTCTACTGAAATCTTAAAAAAAACCTCCTACAGAGCACTAAACAGTACAGAAGTACAGAACTAAGCAAGGAGGGAAATGGTGCCATTTTCCATACACATTATTTTGACATTTACAAACCCCACACAAAAACTTCCACAGACAAGTGCCTTCTAAAAATACTCAGTAAGCTCATTTTTAAACTAAAATAATAATGCTAGTATGAAAATTAAATTCTGGGGACATGAAATGCAGGCAAGTAAAAAGCAGCCCTACAAAAGCCTGAAACTTCATTACTACTTTTAACAGAAATCACATTCAGTAACTATTTGCCCACTGTCCAGATTTTATTTAAATTACTTAATTCTCTTATTTTTATGCTAGTTGCATGACCTTCCCATCAGATATTACACATATGAAAAGTGATGCATTCCTCCTCAAATACATCCATGACATAGAATTCTTTTTGGATCTACCAAGCTCCAACAGCATAATGGTCTTTACATTACACCAATAAGCAACACCAACAGCTCACTGTAGTAAAACTCGTTTTGCTAAATAGTGGCTACAAATGTTATTTATCCCAGAAAAAAAAATATAAACAAGCACTACAAAAATAAATAGACAGTGACAACTGTGAATTGCAGGTCATTCAAGTAAAATGCATTGGGAAAACCTTAAGAAAAGGAAATATACACTATCTGTTGCACTCTTAAATTCCACCAAGCATACAATCCCTTTCCCAAGTAAGGCACTATTCTGAATAGGACAATATGGCCTGAGGTTAATACTAAAATCTGACCAACACCCGAACACTACCCATAGCACACACAACTGTGTACACATGAGCAGTGTACATGTTCCAGAAAAACAAAAGAATTATTTTAAAATACTAAGGCTTACCTTCCCCGAACAATATTCTCCTGAAGGAGCTCATGAATGATGTTTTCTATATTAGAAACGTTGACTTTATTCACAAGACCATTGATTGACTTCTTCAAGGCTTCCCAACTCATCCTCTGGTATGCCAAGCTATTACAAAGTATCACAAATTAATAATGTATACATTTGAAGTTGCACTGAACAAACTTATATATGTATATAGCATATATTCACATTTTCATTTATCAGTGAAATAAATTGAGAAATATTCACTGCATAAATGTGAAGATTTGTTCACAATTATACATTCAACTGTGAGACCATCATTGAACCAACATGATAAACCAAAGTGTAATTTTCTACAGATATATCTCACTATGTTGTTCTGTAAGATGTTCAAAAAAATTCCTGCCTACATTCAGTATCCTGCTTTACTTTATCATTTACACTTTGCAGCAGAAGCAGGTACAGTTTTAATCTTGATTCTCTTATTTCTCTTCTGATAAAGACATACCTTCAAAACAATGACAACCCTTAATGGATCCCATTTTTCCCAACATTCTCTAAACACCTTAACTGTTTTGCTTGCAGCTACTCTTTAACTTTGAACTCACCTATTTTTATCCGTGATTTGCTCTTGCATCATCCTGAGCTTGGCAGGTGGGATGTAGGCACCGCCTGTGCGAGTGAGGATTGGATCCACCTCCTCTTTCTTCTTCTTTGAGGTGGGCTCATCGTGAGCCAGTGAGCTCTGGCCTGTCGGCCTCTCTGGACTCCTCCGCTCAGGTGACGAGTATCTCCTCTGCTTCCTTCGATCGTACTCTCTGTCCTCCCATCTCTCATAGTGTCTGTCTCTCCCCCTTTCCATCCTTCTAAGGGGAAAAAGGACACCCACTAAGCGCCCAAGTCTACACGAAGAGCTCTCACATTTTGTTCTTTAAAACCAAGTATTTTATTACTTTTTAAGAAACGGCTCCATACCTTCCATCTGAAGTTCTGTCATCATAGTATTCCCGTCTTGAATACTCCTCATCATATCTGCTGTCATCAGAGTACCTCCTCTTCCTGGGAGATGGAGACCGAGACCTGTCACGCCCCATACCCCTACTCGCAACCCAAGACACAAAAACCTTTAGTGAGAGGCTCAGAAAAGTGATGGCATTAATATATATTTGCAATATAATGTAAAGGAAGAAGTGTCCAATTCTGCAAGGTGAGTTTTAAAATATGTGTCACTCCAATCAAAGGGTGTACTTTAACAATAATTTGTTGTCAGGAAAAAACTATAAAAAAATCAAAGGAGCACTGTAAAAGACAGCTCCTAGAATTTGCAATTAAATGTTTAACAGTAATAATGTCAAATACCAATTAAAAATTCAGCAGCTTGCACTCCTTGGAATACATGTATTCATTTGTGTTCACTTACTTTTGCCTGTACAGCACGAAGCAATCTTGCCCAAAAACAATAATTGTGGTATCAGCAATATGTGACTTCAAGCAAAAAGCTGACAATTTCCACTTTCAACTCTCATTATAATTTAATCGAATGCTAAGTTTTATTAACAAATCCATTTAACTACTGTTATATTGACATTCAAGTATTTTATTAAATCTAGACTTGCTTTTTATCAGTTATGGTAATATATAAAAAGAAACATAACCTGATGATTTTTTTTGATTCCTCTAACTCACTGTGTGAGGTATATAGACAGAATTATGGATACAAAAATCAGTCATTCTACCTGTCCTCTGGAGACAAACTTTCATGTCGGGAGCTGTAGTTTTCCTTCCTTTCATGACCCGAACCATGCTTTATTGAAAAAGAAAGAAAAAAAAGAAATTAAGTCCTAACATGACTGTGGGCACCTATCTTCAGATCAAAGCATACCATGCCTTCAGTTCCCACTCCTTCACAAGGAGGGCCATCAAATAAAGCTGATGGCAGCCAGGTATGACTAGGAGAGGCTCCTGGATCTCTAGGAACAAGCAGTTAAGCAGCTGGACACCCTGCTACAGGATGCTGCAGGTGCCAAATGCTTCCACAGGTTCAAGGCACTGAACAAAGACTGAAGAAAAATCCACGAGGGTTACCAAAAACCCTTACCTGGCTCAGGAAGCTGCAAACAGGTAGAAAGCGAGAGTGAAAGTGGGCAAGTACTTTCAGAGTTGTCCTATTCCTAAACTCTTTAAGGCATCTGCTCTTAATTACTGCTGCAGACTACAGAAGATGGATCACCAGTCTGCCTTTTCTGCTTCCTTCTTTCAGATGCCATTTGTCGTATCACACGCAACAGCATGAACAGAATTCCACCATTCCTTGTTTAAAGTGTGTCTGTCTCCTAAAAACCCCCTTTATTGAGTTTCCCTTCTCACTAATAACAATTTATTTTCTCATGAGTCATTCCTAGTTTCACACATTACAAACACCTGAGTTGCACTGATCTACTTGGCAGGTTGGCAGGATTGTTCAAGTAACACACACTTGAACAGTTCACATGAAATCCCATGGGCTTAACCACGACATTCAGCAGTATGGAGTCATACAAAAACTAGAACATGACAGCTTCTACAACAAACACTGAAAGATATTCACTAAGACGTTTCTAAACAACTTAGGTAGAGTCAAGCAGCAGCATTTGTAACCTGAGTACTTTCATTGCAAGGGTAATCTCTTCCTTTAAAGTATTATTTATGATTTTTCAGAACCACAATCTCACGGCGCCACAGAGTGATTAACTGTGAAACAGGGAACACCTCACTTGATGCAGAAACTCAACAACCATTTCCTTATGCACCTTGATGGAAATCCCTGCAGCAACACTTAGCTTATTTGTTGAAGCAGCACCCTCTCCACCAACGTGCTGGCACACCAGCTCCTGCCCCACCAAAGAACCAGTTAAAACTCTGGGTGACCAGAATATAGTGACACCTCTTCCATAAAAAGCAGGGCAGCTCTTATCTCCAAAAACTTAACTGGGGGGGTGCGTATATATGTTAATAAATAGTTGTATTTTTGAGGCCACTATAACATACCCTAGAGTATTGCCTGTCATAGGGTACACTTCAAACACTGCTAAAATTACACACAGCATTCTTTTGCCTGCATCAAGATAAAGATATGAAACAAAGGCATCTGTATAAAAGTTATGTCCACCTGTTGAATTTTAGAGCCACGTTATCTTTGACAGCAGAGACAGTACAAGAAATTCACATATTCATCAGGGCTTTCTACTCCTTTCAGTGCTCGTCACACCACAGAGTAGATCACTGAATTCATTCAGGAGTAAGAAAAGTTGCTGTTTGTTTTCCCCCAGCCCAGTAATATAATGCCAGTCTGTATCCTAAGCTTCTAAGAAAGTGGTAATAAAAATCTTTGAATAACACAGAACAGTTACTGTATTTAAATCCTATCTAGCAGATGGGAAGAAGGCAGTGGTCTTTTTTGGATGATCCATTCTCACGGGTTCTCTATTATCTGTCTTTCCCCAAGCAGAACCAAAAGGACAAGTGTACACAGAAATAAAACAGTGTTAGGGCTGTTTCTGTGTTTGCCATTTATCACACATCTCCTTGCAAAAGCAGCTATGCTTGCTGAAGAACTTGCCACCCTCAGTTCTTTGTGATCAGATTTCTACCACAAGTTAGTCCTCTTCCTTGTCCATTTTCATCAAAATGATAAACTGAAAGTGTCCAAGCAGTGTGCTTTTGCTAACTGACATCCCTACTTTTAAAAGCCACTCAAGCCAGAAAAGTTGGATCCAGAAGAGTGAAGAAGCCTATGCAGGTTCCAACTCTGGAGAAAGAGGTAGGCTAACACCACATATTAGAGGCAGTGCATCATAACAATATTGCTCTGCTAACATGTCCCAACCTGCTGTACTTTACAAACACAGCATTTCTAATTTTTTTCTTCTCACATTCCCAAAAAATCACTCCCATCCACTCAGAAATGGGCCACATAGCTTTTAAAAGGAAAAGTTTTAACATGCATAATATGACACACAGCTGTCAAATTAACTGCTACTTATTGTCTCTATATCTTTTAAGATAGTGGGTAAATTTTTCAAAATCTTTCTCCATTCCTCTACATGCTTCCATTTGCTATTGAGCCATCATCATTCAATCAGTTTTGACCAGTTACTGCAACATGATACACTAATAATACTTAGGACTTTAACTGAAAAGACAACAGTAGATAGAAATAGCTGTAATTTACTACTCCTAGTAGTATTTAACTTGTAGACAGCTGCTGTCTGTCACAGATATTACTCGCTTTGCCTTCAGGAAGTTTCATTTAACATAATACCAACTACAAACCAAATTACCAGTAACATGGGAGTAATCAAATCCTACAATCTAGGTTTAAGAACACTTACATTTACTTGTGTCACCCTGCTCTTCATCTCGACTTCCTGCTTTTTACGAAGTTCTCAACGTGCAACAATGAGGCAATCCAAGCTGGAGCTCAGCATATGAAAACCATTCCACCTGCAACAAACAGAAAATAATCAAGAACTCCCGACTGCACACGGTGCCGGAACACGCACCTTTACTTTGTTCTTTAAGGCCATGGTCACACAAGTCCTTAAACGAAAAGGCTCCCCCGGGTCTGTTCCGCTTTCCTGCGCTCACACAGCGGCACAGCAGCAGCCGGGAGCTCACCCCGGCACAGGCGGCCTACAGCTCCGGCCGGGGCCCTGCCCACCGACCCCGCGCACGGCTCCGCCCGGGCCCG
>VXBR01009608.1:1472068-1486063 GCA_013400215.1 Cisticola juncidis | reverse complement strand
GACCGGGGCGCGGCGCGACCGACCGGGCCGGGGCGCGACCGACCGGGGCGGGCCCCTCAGGGCGCACCCCGGGGAACAAACCCCGGCGCTGCGTAGCGCGCGTTTCCCGTCAGAAGCAGGTGCAGCAGCGGGGGGCAGCCTGGCGGCCCCTGAGGAGTGGAGATCTGCTCTGAGCACAGCAGCTGAGCACAGCCTCTGTGCCTCACACCGCGGGGCAAACAGAGCGAGCGGCAGAGACCGCGGACACTGCACTGTGCTGAGGCTGCTGGGACAGCTGTGTGGTAGAGGGGTCTGTTGGACCTCTGAAAGTTTGAAGTAATTCAGCGCCATGGATCCTGGCTAACAGAGAACCTCTGGCTTATTATAGGCACAAATGCGTTTGGATTTTGGAAAGTAATTAAATGCATTGGAAGGGGATTTAAAAAAAGGGAAAATGCCGCATAAGGTCTTAAAATGCTTATGGTTCATTTTCAGTTCTTGAGAGATGAATGAAAATGGACTGTTGTAGGACACAGCAGATGAGGGTCAGGAAGGCATAACTCAGCAGGGAGCAGAAGGTTCCTGCAGGGCCGGGTGTGATGCGGCTGTGCAGTGCCCACCCTGCCCCTGCTCAGGGCCTGGGCTCCCGCAGCCCTTGGGACGTGCTATTTCTTGAGGGGAAAGCATGGCAATGAAACTTTCTCAAAGCTGGAAAATGCTGCAGTTTTTCCCTTTCTTTTTGGAGGTTGTTAAATCAACTTATTTATCCTGTACTGAACATTAGAGTACTTGTGTTTTGTCACATCATGTAACACACCTGTAGCACTATTTTGATTGCAACAATTAGTACACACTCAAATGCTCACTGTCAAAAAAAAAACCAACAACAACAACAACAACAACAAAAAAAACAACAAACAAACAAAAACAACAAAACAAAACAAAACAACAAAAAAAAACCCCAAAATCATAGCATAGTGAGGAGATGACATTCATTATTGGACAGATCTGGTCAATGTGGTGCAGCAGTTGAAGACTTAGTCCCCAAGATTCAAGCTGACTAGCTTGTTCTTCTGTCACTGTGATCTCAGAAGAGTGAGAGAAAAGCAGCATCAGGCCATGACAGATCATGCTATGCAGCACTTCAACTCAGAACCACTTTGGTTTAAAGTAATGTACCAATTCATGCTCCCCAGCACTTGAAGCATTCACAAAATGGGAACAAACCCATTCTCAAACTTTTCCAAAGGCCAGCAATGCTGTTGTAACTTTGTGTATTGTAACAGATACAAGTATTCTGCACTCAGGAGAGAATAGTTATTTTATTTACAAATTCATAAAAGTCAACTTTCTCATTTATGTTGCAATACTAAGCAGAATAATCAACAAAGCAAAACACATCTTGTTCAAAACCACCACGGAGATAGGATATGTAAAGTAAGAATAGTCAGAAAAAGTACATGATTTTTTTTCTGCTTATAACCTTTAGCTACAGGATTTCATTTCTTTGGCTTAATGATTTGCAAATGTGGCTCTTACACAGGAGGCTGGAAACAGCATGTATTTGGATGGTCATACACGTTCTGACAATGTGAATTGTTAAATGCTTTCACAAGATATTCCCTGAACTCACTGTCTGCCTGTGAACACTCCATGATTTCCCGTTCTGCTGTGAAAGTAATCTTTTTCCTGCCTCACGCTGTGTAAACAGGTGTCACGGAATAAAAAGGCATATGGCATCGGTGTGGCAGCAGCATCTCCTGAGAGGGACATCCTGTGGCTGGTGGCACACATACCATCCCTCAGCCTGTCCCTCCAACTGCCCTGGGAGGGAGAGAACATGGGAAAGCTCAGCTGACCCTCAGAGGGAGCCTGAGGACAGGGATGGGAAATACAAAGGTCTTTTTTGAGGTGCCTCCACCAGGAGACTACTGATAACCTTTGAGAAACATGTTTGTGGTTTAAGAGTCCTGAATAACATGGGGTGAGTTCAATTCTTCAATTCTGTTCTTAGACAGAAAGCAGAGAAGGGGCTGGGGCAATGAGATTCACTGAATAAGCATTTAATGCTGAATAGAAGCAGTGAAGTTTTCCTTGTCTCCTTTCCTGAGTTAATACTTTTACTATTGGATTATGCAGTGAAGCTCCCTTCTGCTCATTTCTTCCCTGCTCTGCTTATCTTACAGTCCCTTTTCTGCAGTGTGTCACACTTAGATTTTATTCCTCATCAGGTTGAATGCTTCAATTTTATAGTGGGTCTAACCTTGTGGCTTGGGAAAATGCTTTAAGAGCTGTAAGTTTTATTTCTGTGAGGGGGAAAAGACAAAGCCCACACTTCCCAAGTGAAGGGAAGGCTTTAAGGGGGTAGGATGCAGTGCAGGCTGAATGCCCCAGCTCAGCCTTTTGCAGTCTGCTGCACTCCAGATTCCAAATGCACAGAGTCTGAAGTAGAGCCGTGACTGACTGTGGGTTTTGACTTCTAGAGAGTAAGAGGGATTCAGGCACACTCTCTTGCTTGGTGTCTTCCACAGCTTCTTGCTCAGCATGTGGGACTCCATAATTGCCTGGAAAGCACTCAGGTGAAACATCCAACTGAAACAACCCTGATCATGCTGCAGGAGCCATGCAGCTACTCTGTAGGTGTAAGAGACAGTGAGGATCTCTTATTCCCATCTCAGTCTGAAGTAAATTATAATTTGAATGGAGCATCATTATGGAGTCTGGAAAGAAATCCAAAGACAAAACCACACAAGAATTAACTCATGTTGAGTGGCTTTATGTGTATTTAGAACAGCAATAACCAACAAATAATACTTCTCAAGTAACGATAATGATCAGGCTTCGAAATACAATAACACCATTCCTACAATATTGATAAAAAATTCATACAAAATTGAACCTACACAAAAAGTTTGCCTTCAGATAAGGCAAATTTTAAATATAATTTTTTACACACTGAAAATCCTGAAAGAACTGACAATTCAATTGAGACTAATAGTAATTAAACCAAACATAATTATAATCTTTGAAACCTGCTCAAAGGGAGAAAGGGTAATGCATCCAACAAATTCACATTCATCAGCCTAATGTTTTGCACGAATAGTCCGTTAGTAAGCCACAGGAAACATAATTTTAGTGGTGTTGTTTTCCCATGGCAGTTTTTGTCATTGTGCTCGAAATGATGTGAGTTAAAAATCATCCACATGGCACTGCCTGGGCTTGTGCCTCTCCTGGCATAAGCAGCTGTAGCTCCATAAACTCCCAGTCTTCCACAAGTCAGCAATAAAGGTTTGCATACAGAAGCTCACTGAAAGTACCTCATACTTCTGGAAGAACAGTGATAGCTGCTCCAATAGCTTATTCTGGTAACTGAGTCTTTGCAGTTAGTATTGATTTATTAATTAATCTCAGAATGATGGATTGGAGACTGGTTTCCCTGTCTGCTTTATTAGGAGCAAGGAATTTATACACAGCTAATTCCCATCCAAGTTAATCACTGTGACCTTTAGCATGCTGTAGAATTAAAATCTTGTGCAAAGCTCAAAATGTGTTTCCAGATAGCTGTTGCAATGTGCTGGCTGTGGGATATTACTGCACACAGCTGAGATGAGAAATCTCATCCTCTGCAGTTTCAGTTTAAGGTCACACAAGTGAGGTGAGCCAGCAAAGGAGGCTGGAGACAACAGAGCTGAACTTGTTCAGTAGCAGAGTGAGTGAGGGATGTGCAATCCCTACTGCTTCCTTTTGTGTGGCAGGAGTTATTTCCAATGCAGAGTGTTAAGAAGCAACATGTGGGAGAGAAAGAAGAAAGCTCTTACATAAACACCATTGTTTGAGAGGAATCTAATATCCGTGATCTGCAGTCCCCTCACCATCACATTTTAATAAGGGCTGGAAGATCATGGGTTTACAATACTAAGAATATCTCTTTGATACCTTGAGTGTGTGACACTCATCACATTCCTTCACAAAGTTTGTTTTTCCCAAGGAAACACCATCAGACTCCTAGTGCGTTTTGAAACCTCGCCAAAGTGAAACTGTCCCTCTGAGCTCAGTGGCAGGGATGATCATATGTGGAACTTCCACACAATTTCCTCTGTGTGAGAACACATCATATATGTTTGCTATTATTTTTTAATGACAGTCTTTCAGCTGCTTCTCATAGTAGTAAAAAAAAATCTACCCAGCTACTGTTTAAAGTACTTCCTAGTCTGTGTGCTAAGATCTCCCTTCTTTCAGTTTTATGGCAATGCTTTTCTCCAACCAGTTTCTGAGACCGAAAACAATTCTTGTCCCTTTAGGCATTTTCTAACCTTAAATTACGAATTGAGCAATTATTCAGAAAAGAAAAGCATAGTGAATGCAGATTGGCAAAGAAGAGTGATTTGTTTTACAATGAATTTTTTGCTTGTTAATGTTATCAATGGTTTTTTGTTTGTTTGTTTGTTTGTGTGAAGCTTTTCCTGCTTAGTGGTATGGAGTGGGGCCAGATGTGGTGCTGCAGGTAGAGGTCACTCTGCGCTGTGAACTGATGTTTTCATGTCCTTAGTTTCACTTTGTCCTTACACACTGCAGAAGAATGTAGGGTTTGTTTTTTTTTTCCACAAGAGTTCACCAAACCAAAGTATCCCTCTATAGCCACCATCTTGAAGTTGAAATATCTGCCTAAAATCTCAGGGCTATACAATGAATTGAGCTGTATCATCATTTTGCAGTTTAGCTTATTTAGCAACTAAAATCCTTTTTTAGCAACTAAATCCCTTTCCATTTTGTTTTTGCTCCTTTGTGCTGATTTTTTTCTTAACCTTAATGAAGTATTTTTATATATCTTGACCTTTAAAGAAAAAGGTATTTCTGCTGTTCTGTAGAGCTGAGATAGTAGAACCCTGTAGTGGGGTCATGGTGCTGAGTGCTAGAAGGTGTTTGTGCCCAGAAACCAGGGGACAGACTAGTGAATGCACTTGGCCTTTGCCTTCCTGCACTAGTGCATGATACAGTAGGTAAAAGAAAAAACAAATACAGTATCCTGTTCCTTTTGTCATCTTCCTCCTGCATTTTTATGCTGCTGTCATGGAGCAGAAGCAGCCCCTCATGCCTTGAACTAAAGGACAAGCTAGCATAGCTGCATCTCTGTGCTGAGCTGACATTTGGATGTTGTGCTCATCTTTTGTCTCTTCAACAATGCAGGGAGAAAGGTGCTCTCTGACCAGAGCTGTTGGCTGCTCCCAATGAATCTCAGGTGAGAATAAAGCCCCAACACACAGTGGGTAAATGATATATCATAATGCTTGGAAAGGACAAAACCAGTGTATTCATTAATTCTTCTGGATTTGTTCGGTTTCTTATAATTCTTATGGTCCTGAAGTCATGACAGAATATCTAAATGTTGGCAGGACATTGAGCACCCTTTGGAGTTCTTGGATCTTGCAGCATATGCACCTATGTGAGTTAATTACAACAGATTTAAAAATGCAGGAGGTTGGTGGAAAACATTTTTCCACCATTGAAACAGAATAACAACACTGGAAAGACCTCCCAAAGTATTTCACGGGGAGCTTTACTAAATACAGAACAGTAACATATTTGAAACAATAAAAGCAAGAGAGTATAGTTACAAGAAAAGTAACAATTTATAAATTGAATCATATTTGTAGTAAAGTACCTCATTCCTCTGTAATAGCCACCTAGTGTTGCAGTTACTCTTGGGTATTGTACAAAACCCCTATTATTTTCTCGGAAGTGATACATTTTAATTCTACTAAAGAGCAGCTCTTCAATATGTGAGGTCAATCTGGGTGAAAGTGAACCAAGGTTCTTAGCTGACTTGTGAATGTGGCTGCTCTAAATCCTGGCAGAGCCTGCACACTGTCTCCTGTCTCTCATTTTAATCTGTTCAATCCTATTTCATATCATAGGAATTGTTCTTTAGCAGAATTTTTTTTTTTTTTTTTTTTTTTTTTTTTTTTTTTTTTTTTTTTTTTTTTTTTTTTTTTTTCTTTTCCCCTGGATCGAAGAGTCTTCTAATGGTGTGAAATGGAAGAGTCAGCAGGTCAATCAAGAAAAGAAGATACTTAAATCAATAAGACAGGTGCACTAAATAGATAAAAGCAATTCCTTTGGAGTGATAGTGACACCATGTACATAATTCAATATGATTTTAAACAAAATACAGACTTTTTGTGTATGTATATACTACCAATTAAAAAAAAAATCACAGCAGATGCCAAAATTACTTATTCAAATTAACAAAAATAGATGCCAAAGTGTTGGTACTCCTTTGATAGTTTTAACAGCTGTGTGGTTCTGCATGCTGTACAGAGAGACCTGTTAGCATTTTTTTCCCCTTTAAACTGCTGTGGTATATTATCTAAAATTTTACTGTGTTATCCCAAAAAGTGACCGTAACAAGCCCCTTTAGGAATGTGTTCATCATGTCACCCAAAGCATCAGTTAATAATCTCTGCTTAGCACTATAGCAGACCTTCAAATTTACAGCTATTGCGAACTATGGGCAACCAGTAGGTGCCTGACTTAATTAACTCTGACTGCCTGTGATGTGGTTTGTATCTTGGTGTTCTTGTGCTAAAAATGGGCACTGTTTTTCCTATGGCATATGGCTGTATTTCTCCAAAGGGCTGGGACATGCAGCTTGAGGAGCAGGAGTATTGGTGTTTGATGATTTAGTTATTGTTATGATCTGCAGACCAAAGGATCTGCAAACACCAAGGCACAGCAAATGGAGTAAAGCCAAATGGATGGCACTATTATTTTGATGAAGAACTCCTTAAAGTAACATATAGATAAATAAAGAATCAAACTATTAATAGAAATACTAGAGCAGATTTGCTGAATGGTCTAAATAGAAATAGACTGTATGAGGGGTGACCTGAAGACCCACTGCACTCAAGGAAGATATTTCTTTTTTTTTTTTTTTGTTTTGTTTTAAGGGTGAATTCTAATCCCAAGCACTATTTCTTCCCTGCACCTCCATGGCCATGCATGAGTCCTCTCAGCTACCCAGGGTAGGAATTTCAGCCAACCCATTACTGGAATGGTTAGATGTCTTCATTGTCCTAATTGTGGTGAAGTATTTACTTCACAAAAACTCTGGGGATGCCATGAGTGTGGTTGAACACTGTCAAGAAATGGTCTTCTTCTCAGGAGTCCTTCCGGACAGAGAGATTTTATCTTCACTGGGGAGGATCACATAGAACAAGGACAGTGTTCCCTTGTGAAGGTACAAAGTGATTGTGAAGAGTGCTCATAAAAACCCTGTCTGGATACAGGTGGCAGCCTCCATCTGTCACCTCTGTGTCCTGCTGCACAGGAGGTATCCCAGCACAGCAACACATACTTGGATTTTTTACAAATTTAAAAAAAAAAAAATAAATTTTTTTTGTAATATGTAATTGTGACTGTTCCATCCTTTTTCATCATGGTGAAAAGACTTCTACATTTTAAGACATAAAATGCAACATGAAAAGTGCACACAAACCTAGTATTTTTCTTTAACTCTGCTACAGAATGTATGGTAAACTCCACATCAGAATTTGAATATATTATAAATAATAACTGTCAATTAGCCATAGTTCATGATTAGAATCACCCATGCTTGATTATGTGATGAATATGATTTTTTGTTTGTTTTTAAAGGGCTTTCTCCTCAGATGTTATATTTGAAGAGAAGCAGCACTCTCCTCTTATGGTTGCAAACTGTACCTTTCTATTTTGAGTTGAGTCCTTACGGTTTTTGCAAAGTACCACATGTCCCTATTTCCTGTGAGAAGGGTTTCCAAATGAGCCTTTGGCAATATTTCTGACAAAGTGGGACCACTGTAAGAAAAAACTGGCTTTGCCTCTCAAATCTCCATGGGGCTTATGAAGCAAAATGACTTTAGCAGGGAAAGTAGGTTAAAGCAAGGACAGGCAGCCTCCTCAATCAACTGAGCTGAAAATAAAGCTAAATACCCACCTGGTCCAGTAGATTTAAGACTCAGTAGTCCTAAAAAAGGCCACAGGTCAAGAAGCATCAAGTGACTTAAGCTTAGAAAAGATGTTCCCTGTTACTTGGATGATTTAGCTTTAAAGTCGGTTTACTCTATAGAAGCAAATTTAGAAATCTCATTTGATATAATCTTAGTCTTTGAAAGTAATCTGGTTTTTGGATATGAATGCTTCCTGAAAACATGATTGTTTTTTTCCTTTGTGCGTGTGTGTTCCTACCAATATATTTTAGTAAGGATTAGAGGGTTTGGGATTTTGTTGTGGTTTTTTTTTCTAGCACTGGACCATAGGTAAGTTGCTTGTATGAGAATTGTTAGGAAAAATAGTGTTTTGTTAATTATTTTTAGAATTTCTTCTTTCAGACACAGATTCTCTAGGTATTAAAATGTTTTCTTTTTTTTTTTTTTTCCTTACCTAGTCCAATAGCTTTTGTTGTTTTCCACCATATGAGTTCTTAGCAACAATATGGATTTTTTCCCCACCTCCTACCTATATTTTTAATGAACTGTTTGTTACTTCTGGAAATCCTTTTGTGAGTTTCTTAATATATTGCTACATTGCTTCTCAGCTCTAGTTATGAATTATCTTGATTTATTTTGATATATTGATTAATTTTGACACTGAGGAGTTTTCATAGTAACAAAATTTACCAACAATTGTTCCATCACTTACATGCCATTCTCAATAGTATCACTGTGTATCATTGTGGGAAATTCAATTCTGAGAGCAGAAGCATATTACTCTTCTCAGCTATTTTTTTCCATTCTTTTTGTAATGAAACAGTGCCCCCAAGAGCCTTTTTTTTTTTTTTTTTCAGTAAGGGACAATTTAGGAAAATTAAGTCAACCATTCATTAGTTTGTTAATATCTGAACAGAAAAATTCTGCCCAGCATTGCAACCAGAGGTGTTGGTTTGAACAACGGTCAAAAGAGGGTTTATTCTGTTTTTTGTATTTTATGCCCAGTAACAGAAAGTTAACGAAATGACTGAATTCCTCTTATGATTCCATGTTGAAGAGCTGTGTTGTCTTTGCTGGCACTCTGAAGAAAGGGAGGAGGCTGCAGAGATCACTTCTCAGCAAAGGTCTTTATGGCAGGGCTGCTTTTGTCCTTTGCCAGTTGACATCAGGACAGCTGGCAGTGGTCCAGGAGGCAGCAGGAAACAGGGTTTTGTTTGTTTGTTTGTGTGTGTGTGTGTGGATAAACAGAGAAGAAAGATAGCATGAAGTGAACAAGAACAAAGAGAGAATAAACAAGGAACAGCTTTAGTTACAGAGTCATAAAAATACAAGCACTAAGCCTGTTAGGTATTTTGCTAAAATACATGAAATACATGTAAAAATAATCATGAATAGCCTCTAAAACTCAGAGAGGCAGATTTTTGTGATAACCTGAAGCAATAAAGGTTTTTAACATTTTTTAAGTGTCAAGAGTCATCACTACTTTTTCTGACCCTGTAAAACACCTGCTCCAAACAGAACTTTGGGTAGGTTTGTTGTCTTTATTTCCATCCCATTGCATGGCTTTGGCAAAAGTTGAAACTCATAAATGAAATAAACCCCCTACATATAAGCAAATAATTGCTTTAAATAACTTCCAGTAACCTGTCACAGGAACACCTCAGGACTTCATCTAGAACAGAAGCATAAGTAGAAGGCATGGTGTCCCCAAACAGCCTGCTAACATCTCTCTTTAGCAGAGTGATCTCATTTTTCAGGTGTATCTCTACAGACCCTTTTCAGCCAGGTCCCAGTCCCCTCAGAGATTCAGCAGTGGGAGGCAGCACTTTGAACTCTACCTGGACAGTATGAGGAGCTTTTCAGACTGGTAAATAAGTGTGAGAGCCCTGAGCTGTGATGAGATCTACACCAGAGCAGGAATGTCAGATCAAGTGTCAGGTGTGGTTATTTCTGGTTGCACAGATTTGCCTGAATGAAGATGAGTATGAGAAAAAGGAAACACTATAAAACACACACAGAAGAGATAAATCATTCCTAGGTCCTCCCAAGTTCCAAAGAATAGAGGCATGCTCTCTGTTGTGGAAGAGCACCAGGATGAAGCTTAACTCTGTGACATGAGGTTTGTTCTCTCCACAGGAGATGTCCAGATCCTGCAGCTTCCCACAGCTTCATTACAGATTCACTAAATATTTTTACATGGAAATCAGAGACTCCTTTTGGGTCACAGAGTCTGTCCATTCTTTAGCTCACTGAGTTTAGAAACTTAATTATTTCTCCTTATATTAGAATTACAACTAATTAGGAACTAATTACTACTAATAAAAGAAATGTACTGTAATTTATCTGTCAAATGCATCCATGTACTAATATTTTAAAGGCTATACTGGCCTTTCAAATAAATGTAGATAAAGATCTACTCTCTTAATAATCATTTTATGGATCTTCATAGCTTTCTCAAAATGTGTCTGGTTTTTCCAGTCTGTTAACATCACAGTATGTACTGTAGGGGTAGGAGAATAAACAGTCCTCTGGGAAAAATAAAAAAAATAGTGTTTAGGTGCCTTTGTGATAGTTGTGGGGTGAGTCCCTTGTGTTTTTTGCTTAATATAAGCACAGGGAAGTTGTGGTACAGCTAATCAGCAGGCCTTTCACTAGGCATTCAGGGCATTATTTGAAATGCAATGGATTTATTTTGTTCTGGTTAATAATCTGATCTTATTAACCAATAATATCTTAATAATCTTAATAATCAAATATAATTTTATATTTTAAATAATCTTATAATCTTAATATAAGATATAATAATCTTAATAATCAAAAATAAATTTTTGAGCTTTAGGGAGTATTTCACTATCTAACATTCATAAATATAAAAATAACTTGAGGCATTTCTTTTCTAGCATTCAAAATTCAACGTTTGCCTTAAATCTGGAAGTTTGCTCTTTTTAGCTGTCAGCCAGACAAATATGAACCTTGAATAGGTGTATGAGTGAGTATGACATTTCTGTATAGAAAATAATTCTGCTCTTGAAATTTCTTGCTCTCACCAATTTTAGTCAACCTTTCCCAACCTGAGTTGGCAGTACCAAAATGTGATCCCAGTCACTGCTGGTTCAGCAATGATCTGCAAGTATGTATGTAATGTTACTCCTGCTTGAAACTCTAGGATTCCAGCTTTGCATTTGTTACTTACTTGGGTTTGGGGCAGAGGGCAAAGAGGAAGAGGCCTCCTTTTTTTAGGAATATTTGTAACTAATTTGCTTATCTATGGAAGTATTTCCCACTTAAAAATTAGAAGTAATTTCAGTTGCAAAAGCAAGCACTAATTTTTCCATTTGTTGATTTGATTTCTATGTGGTAGCAAGCGTTTTGGAAGAGAAGGTGATAATGGATGGTTTTATAAGTGGGGTGGAGTGAATTTTAGTGGAGTGAAAAGTGGGAGAAAGGTGACCTCTGCTCAGAAGCCTCCCTGCTCATTAGCAGGTGGATGTGGTTTAGAGATTCTCTGTGGTACAAAGAAGGAATCAAATTAGGTGTTGTGTGAAGCTGTCATTACTGTGTGTTTCTCTGTACAGTTCCAGCTTAAAGCATGTCGTTCCTTTCATAGCAGCCCCTCAGATTACTGTATCTCATCCTTTCCACATCAAAGTGCTGTCAGCACTTCTATAGTATAAAAAGAACGAAGAGATAATTTTACAATACATTCTCTTCAAACAGCTTTGACTCGTGCAGTTGCAACATTTCTTTTTATTCTCTGGGATTTGCAAAGGAAGATGCACTAAAATGAGTGGCATCTAAAAGCTGAACAAAATCTGGGAACGAAATATCTATTTAAAATTGGACCAAAGCACCTCCACAGGGATGGTGAGGATTTTAGGAAGTCAATTATTCTCAAGTGCCATCTGAATTACACTTCAGTGAGCTTGTAAGAACCTTTGGGAGTGTGGAAAATGTCCATTCTTGAAAGGCATGAATCATCTATTTTTTTATTTACTAGCTAAAAAACCTTAGTACATTAAAAAGTCTTCAGTAAAATCTACAGTAATGTCAGATCCCACTCTCCACCTCAAAGGCTCAGTCTCAGCTAGTAGCCAGCAGCTGGGCTCACTATCTTGACCTTCTCTATGGGAAAGAAAAATAATAAAATAATGAATACAGGAAAAAGTGGGTGAAAGGCAGCAGAAAGACAGAACTTCATAGAACTGGCTTTAAGTTTGTGGGCCTTTCTTTAATTCCACTCTGCCAAGAGATTTTTTTTCTTCTTAGTATTATGCAGCTATGCATATATAATGTCTAAATGTTTTCCATGGTACTTCCTTGCCGTGTTTGTCATTTGGAGCACCTATAGAAGAGGTTGTCAAGGAAGTGAGTAATGGTAGGATAGAGAAAAATGAGAAAAGCTGACAACCTGCAAAAGGGAAGGCAGCCTGTGTTGGCCAGCAGACAAGCTATTCCATGTGGTTCATCCACCCATCTCCTGTTTCAGCATTCTCAACAGAACCCTGGAGTGATTTGTTTGTTTTCCTCTTTTCTCTTTAGCCTTCTCTGGTGGAAGGCTAAAGGTGTTGGATCTTACTGTCATTGGTGCTGAACTGAACTACTGCAGTCAGTCTTTCCCAAACAAGTAGATTTAGGTTTTCTGATGTTTTTCCTGCTGTTTCTATACAGGCAAGGAATAACCTAGCAAGCTCTGGAGTTTCAGGTGGATGTGCTGTACCATTCTCAGGAACACTTGGGGATCTCTTCTGTGCCATTGTGGTTAAGGCAATGCAACACAGGAAAAATTCTGTGACAGGATAGACCCAGCTGTTGCCACAGAAAGGGTAAACCTGTGTCAGCAGGTGGGACCACATCCTTCTTTCCTGTGGGAACTATAGAGTTTTGGGGTTATCCCAAATTACAGAGAATTCATGTTGGGTTTTTTCAATGGGAAATAGAACTACAGCTGAATGAATAATTACCAAAGTGCTGTATTTAATTGTCAAGGTGATAATACAATATTCAAAAATTAGTTTTTAGAATGAAAAAGCAAAGCATTACTATGAAATAAGGGGAGAACATTTACATGAAAGCATAGAGTTCAATGAGAGAGAGAGAAGTAAATATTTCAATAACATTTTTTTTAAAATTACTTTTTGGGAAAAGCATCTTGAAACCAGAAGAACAAAAGCTTAGATCCATATATATAATGTTTGTGAGATCCATCTCTACCTCAATACCGTTCAACTTTGCCTCAGAATCTTAGAGGATTTACGCTCAGAACTAATTCTTCCTTTTCTGTTCGCTTTTGCTCCCTCGTGTTATTAGCATATGACACAGCACAGTATCCTTGGCTCTTCATGAATGCAAAGGGTAGAAATACTCGGTAATAATGTTCTGTCTTGCAGAGGTCACAAACTGATATTGGTGACTTCGGTGTAAATCTGGAGAAACTCGGCTGAGCTCAATGGACTTACTCGGGCCTGAAATCAATGATTGCTGTGGTGTGAGCGAGATGGAGCCGCGCTCCCCGGCCCGTTCTGGCATTGAGATGCAAATGGCCCGGCGGGAGGAGGGCGCGGTGCCCGGCCTGGCACGGCCCGTGCGGGGCGGCGCGGAACAAAGGCGGGCGGCACGGCCGGGACGGGCTCCGCGCAGCTGGGCCATTGGGACGCAGCCAAGCACGGACAGGAACAAAGTGCGGCTTAAATACTCCTCCCCCTAGCCAGCCCCCGCGATTATGCTCCCAATGACCGCAGTGTGCTGTCCCTGTTTCCATTTCGGTCTCCGGCACTGGCTCTGGAGCAGAGCGCAGTGGGATGCCTGGAAGGCAGCGCTGTGCCGGGTTAGTGATGGGCTGCGTCACTTGAGACAAAATGATGCTTCCCGACACCTCCCCGTGAGAGCCACCCTGCAGGGGCAGGCTGCAAACACACACACCCCACAACGTCCCTTTCCATCGCCTTCCTGTGTCTTACCTCCCACACCAACAACCAAGCAATTAAGAACATGTACTGATATATTGTATCAGTTTAAAATTACCCTTCCCACCTGATGTGTGCCATTACTTTTT
>VXBR01009608.1:1406831-1462765 GCA_013400215.1 Cisticola juncidis | reverse complement strand
GCCTGGCCCCGGGATGGCCCACTCAGGGCACAGCCTGTCCCAGGGATGGCCCCCTTAGGGCACAGCCAGTCCGAGGCACACGCCAATTTTGCAGCACTGAGGCCCCCAGGTGGGAGCCACAGAGTCCTGAAGGGATCTGATTCCCTAATGCCACAGGTCCATCTTCCCCTTGTGCCCAGACTGACCCATCCCAACTCCCTCAGGCATCCCTTTGCCAGTTCTGTCTGTCTCCTCTCATCTCTTGGGACACATTTTGTGCGTGCAGACTGCACAGCAAATTATTCCTTTTTTAATTTTTTTTTTTTTATTATTTTTTTCCTGATTGTTTCTTGTCCTTGTGTTAGTTTGGGAAAGATCTAATACTCTGAAAACTTGCTAATAATTTTCTAATAGAAGCCATTTAGAGGATAAGCAGCAGCAGAACCCCCTGAACAAGAAAAGGGATGAGGAGTCACACAGCAAGACTGCAGCTCTCAGGGACTTCACGAGGGTTTTGATGACCATGAACAGAAACCAGTTTAGGGCTAAGAAAATCTGAAAAAAGTCCACTGCTAGCTCAAGGGAAGAAAAAATGACAAGAAAAAAAAATTAAAATTAATGTGAAATTATATTTCTTCCAAGCAAGTGTTAAGAATTGGACTTCATATAATTTACTGCTCAACAAAATCCTGTTTAAATAGTAAGGACCCAATGCAAAAATCAGTTGAAAAATTTTGCTTTTCAAATTATATGCAGTACCACCAAAACATTATTTTATTTTTACTTTATCTCAACCACTTTATTAACAACATACATAATGTGCTGCTTATACCTTCCATATTTATCATTGTAACAGCACATACGATAGGTTCTTTTTACTTTTGTAAGTGTAAGTATTTTCAGGACTGCAGAGAAGCTTCTGGCCAAATGACTTTGTGCTGCAGTTGTGCAGGAGCAGAGAGAACGTGTGCTTCTTTTCCAAACAAGTCACACACAGTAATGAGATCAATTTCCCGTTGAAAAGAACAGCCTATTTTCATGGATTTCAAAATCCATGAATAGACACAGTGAATGAGGATGAACTCAACTAATTTAAGAAAACTGAAGGTCCCCAGCACAGGTTTTTGAGAACATCTGCAAACAGATGCCTCTGGGAATTTTCAGGACTACCTACAGGTCACCTTGTATCCATCGATTCCTTTGGAAGCAGGAACTTGATTGTCAGTGCAGTGTTGAAAATCTCATTACAACTCTACTGCAGATTTGAAGTCCTGGTACGTTGCTTAGAGCGACAAGAAACAAGCTTCCCCTTCACTAAGCACAGCCAATACAAATGTAATGCTAATATATATTTTAATAAATGGTTCTATTGATACTTAAGGTAAAAAAGGGGTTACTAGCAGCAAATTTTCCAAATCTCAGTTCTTACATTTTCTGTGCTGTAATGGTACATTCTTCTTGATACAAATTAAAAAACAGCTTGTCTACTGAAATTGAAGACATAGTGAAATAGTGTAATTTAAGGTTTCTACAATAGAATCTAAATAAATATATGTTAAATTTTCTGCTTAAATAAACTTGTATGAACAGTATGTAGTAAGAAATCTTCACCTGCAGTAAAAGGCTATGTGCAGTTGCAATTTTGAATCATTATGCACTCAATTAAGGGCAAACATTTTTAGAATAACAAGAGCAAGTGCAAAGGCAAACCAAGATTAAAAGCAGTTATTCAAATCAAGATTCTATGATTCAGATCTGTAATTTATATCACTTTGATTTACATGTCAATCCACTGTGCTTGGAGTATTTTCCTCTAATGTAATTAAGCTCTTGAGTTGGAGACCATATAGTTGTACTGAGCAGCACAGACATCTTTCTAATCTCTCTGATTCCATTTTACTTTATCTGTTAAGGGAGAATTCCATTTATCTGTTAAAGGAGAATAAAAACTTTTGTCTTTTATGGGTGAAGGTACCATGCAAATGCAAATGATATTATACAGAATGGTAATTGAATTGGTAAAGGAGCAAAGGGTTTTAATAAAATGACAATTCAAGACACATGTAAGTGTCCCCGTGTGAATGTTGATTGAAATGAGGAAAGTTAAGAGTGAATTTTAAGTGCCCATAGAAAAATGCATTGAATGTTAAGAGTAAATTAAGAAGTGCACAGGCCAAGGGACAGAGCTGTCTCAGAAACGGATAAAGAAAGAACTGAAATATTCCTTTGAGGATTTGGGACAAAGGATCATTCAGTCCTTGATAACAGTGCAAAGCAGGTTGGGGAATAGGCTGTGGGGAACACAGGCATAGTGACACTTCAAAAGACACAGGAACTTGAAAAAGTTGAAAATGCAGTTAGCGACAGATTTGGATCTGAAGAGAGAAGAAAGCGATAGCGAGCACAGCTGGATATGATCTTTGATGCTGAATTACACCGGGTTTAAGAAGAATTAGGGCCTTTAGAAGATACTGTCATTGGAATTTCTAAGAAGTAACTCCAGGGCAGAGCAAAGGCCAAATTTTCCTTTCTGCCCCACAGGCCACAGCCGCTGCTGGCAGGCTGCTCTGGCAGAGGGCTGGCCAGGTGAGCCTGGCACTCGTCACTGTGCAGGGGCTGCCAGGAGGAACCGGCTCCGAGGGCTGGAAACGAAGGGAGCCAGGAAAGTAAAGGAGCCAGGAATGGCCTCTCAGGGACACAGAAAGCAGCTCTGGGATATTCCTGCTGAGCCCTGAGCACAGCCTGCGTGCCAGGCAGAGCCTTTCAGAGACGAGTGTGAGTGCTGAGGGAGAGGTGTGCAGTGCTGATACACAGAGGGACTGGTGAGCTGCCAGCACAGGCTATGGAAACCAGCCCCTCCTGTCTGCAGGGGCACTGGAGCTGCAGCAGTAGGCATCCAAATGTAACGAAAAATTTCCAGAAACAGTACATTGATATGACTTTAGCAGAAGAAGAACCATGACAAAATGGCTGCAGAAAAGAGGGATGTCACCTGGCCCTTCTCATATTAACAGGGGCATCTACACCAGCAATGTAAAACCTACCAGTGCATAAAAGAGACTGCTGAAAATGTCAAATGTGATTTTTTTCTTTTTAAGAAAACCTATTTGCTTTCAAAATGTCCATGGGAGCATGAAAGCAGGGTAACAGGACACAGTGGGGAGAGTCTGACCTGCTAAAGGACACCCTCTCAAAGAAGGCAGAAGAGAAGTGTGCCAGCATTATCTAGCTAATGTGAGAGCTGAGGAGGAAGATAAAGACAATCTCACTTTCTTCTGGGAGGAGTTCTTAGGGCAAGGGTATTTACTCATGCAGGGTACGGAAAACTTGCTAACAGTGAGGAGAATGGTGTTTGTGTGAAATGACAGATCTTTGTAGTGAGTAGGAATTTCAGGACGAGCAGCCGTATATTGCTGCTGGCGTGTAAAATCTCCCAGTTTGTTTGCTCCAGAAACTGCACCCCTAAGTGGAACAACCAGGAAAAGAGAAGGGACTATCCCTATAAGTCACATCTCTCTGAGTCTACAGGGACTGCCTCAGACAGTCAAATCAACAATAATGAAGAGTTTCATGTCAAAGGACATTTTCTCTGATAGTCCAATCAATCATTTCTTCCTCTCCTCCATGCCTTTCTCCTCTTGCCTTTGAATTTGCTCAATTGCCACTACTAATGGAGTCTCACTGGTGAAGACAGCAGCTGAGAAAATACCAGTAACTAAAGTTTTTACAGCACCTAATTTAAAAAAGAGCATCTCCTTTGAACTGAAAAACCAATAAATAAATACCAATCAGTCATTTTAATGGATCCCACCTGAGGAAACTATAGGACACTGAGATGTACTCTGCCTAAGATTAGGCTGCATTCTCACTTTTCATCATTTTACTCTCTGCTCAACTTGTTGGCAGTTATGATGCTGACAGTTTAGTTCTAATTTCCAAATCAGTGTCAACAACTATTTCTTTCTCTGGAAATGATACAGAAAGACTATAAATGACACAGACTGTGATGCCAAACAAGCCCTTTCCTTTTGGCACACCAGGAGAAGAAAAAAAAATCAAATGCAAGAAAGATATCCACAGCCATTTCTTCTTCTTGGAAAGAGCAAACCAAACACAATGCAAGGAATAATTTCCCAGCTAGCATGGGCAGTTAAGACCATCAAAATTGTGACCAAATTACATTTGATTCTTTTGTTTAAGTTACAGATAACTTCTGCTTCTATAATTTAAACTGAGAAACTGAAAAAGTCCTACTGTATCAAGGATTTTGTGCCTTTTCTGAAAAAAGATCATTGCTACAGTCAAGACAAGGGGCACTTACTTTAAACCAGGGAACAATGGATCAAATATAGCAAATGGATCACTTGCAATATATCCTTTGGGCAGTTTTGGTTGTGTAGGGCTGTACTGACCTTGGCAAGAGCCCGAGTCAGTGAATGAGGCAGCTCACTTTGTGCTGCTGCTAGGAATGGAGCTTGAGAAGGAAAACTTCACCTTGTCACAACCAAATTCTTGCAGGCACTGTACCTTGTACAGTGTATATTCCACCTCAGTGGAATGGATCCCTTTCAGCTTGTTTTTATGCTATATTGCTGAATGATAGAGAAGAAAACATTCTTAATTTCAGTACCAGTCTTGGGGAGCTTATTAAGAGTAAATGCTTATCAATAAAGGCTTGATAAGAAATGTTTCTTAAAAGAAGTTCTCTCCAGTATTTACCTAGGAAGACTTAACATGAAACCTCTGTGAGCAGCCTCTTCCCAATTAGCCCATGCTACCCTGTCCTGAAGCCTGGTACTGGGAAAGTACCCAATATCCACAGCTCCCACTGGAGCAGGGCACTCCAGTGTTTAACACGTCCTCCACACCTCACAGGATGTGGTCTTCAGGCTCCAGTTCACAAGCACATGTGCTTAAGTTAAGCATGTGAGTAGTCCTGTTAATGCTGAAGTGCTTAAAGTTAACCATGTATGTAATTGTTTGCAGGGCTGTTTCCTTAATTAGCTACACTCATCCTTTAATCCTCCCTGTCTTTTAACCTCTGCACTGTTACATGCCTCAATTTCTTTA
Organism: Cisticola juncidis; assembly: GCA_013400215.1. Taxonomy (NCBI): domain Eukaryota; kingdom Metazoa; phylum Chordata; class Aves; order Passeriformes; family Cisticolidae; genus Cisticola; species Cisticola juncidis. The sequence goes on along the minus strand of VXBR01009608.1, from coordinate 1,457,716 downwards.
ATCAGATAATGAACATTAGGGAAGTTGTTATTTACTGCTTCTGCTTCAGGACCTGAACTAAAAAAAAAAGATGGACCCTTGGATCCTTTGTAGAAACTTGTTACTAAAAATGGTAAAAATAAAATACAACGGCATAAAAAAATGTCTGCAACTTTTGAAAAACGTCTTCATTTTCCTTATGTCAAGTGGGTTTTTTTTATACTTCCTGAACTCATGTATCGATTTAATGACGAGATTATTCCTAAGTTTAACAATTGCACATTCAATGTCTGATAAACTTGCAGGTTTAACTAAAGTTCTATTACAGTTTCAAAGCAGCAAAACAAAACTGAAATACAGCAATGCAAATGTGGCAAAACAAAACTTGTCACCAAAAAACCCCCCCAGACCAACAGCAACCACTCCGCCAACAAACAAGTTCTAGAAATGAAAAATAGAACAGGAAAGAAACCCGACAAAACACCTCTGGCAAAAGTAGTTTTGAAGGGAACATTTTCCAATTACTGTTTTTCATTAAAAGTGTCTGCCAGTTGCACTTCAATATGCTGGATGCACTGCCTGCTTTCTGCCAATCTCTCCTTATCAATTTTGAGGATGACAGGAGGGCAAGAAAGCACATTTGCAGTCATCAGGTTTCTGCCTTTTCTACTCCCTTGACCTACTTTTTTTCCACTAACCTTTACATTTTCTCTTTTTCTTAGTTCAGCACATTAGCATTCCTCCAAAATTTTAATTATTCTCCCTGGTAATGCCCTGGAACTCACTGCTTGAACTTTCCCTGCTTGCTTTACCTCTAAGTAAAGACCACCTGTACTATACTTTACCAGAGTCTAACCCCCTGTAGTTTCCTTTACTTCATCTGTATGCTGCGAGCTGCCCCCTTTGGAGAGTTGCCTTGGAGTTTGGCAACACTGGGAGTCTATTCTTTCTCAGATGATTTCCCCGTCAGGTTCACTGCTACTGTAAACAGGACTACTGACAGCACACACTTTGAACCCAGCCATGAAAATCGCTTTGTGATAATCTTCACCCAACACTGCATTTTATGGTGCTACATTTGCTACTGGGCTGGGAATTCTTCTCTGTTTGTAAATCTGCTTTTTCGACCATATTATTTTGAACACTTCATTTCATGCCTAGAACTGAAAAGCAAATAGGGTATCACAGCAAAGCATTAGATGTTTACCTAAAAAGGAGAATGCAAGCCTATCCAATTTTCCTACACTACTGCTCACTTAATACAGCGAATAAGCCCGAGGTCCAATATGATTCCTTCATCATGTACACTGAACTGTATCACTTTCTTCCTCAAGCCAGTGTGCCACTGAGCCAGACGTACCCATCTTCTCATTACTGTGATCAATCTTCTCTCTGCTGATCAGAGTTTAATCCTATTAAATGGCTAGCCTTGCAGTAAATGCGTATTGTACGCACGCACGCTTGCCACAGCAGATTACTACAGCTGCCTTTATTTTTGGAACAAGCACTCCAGGCTGCCCCGGGCTAATCCGTACCACAGTCCTGCTGCACCCCTGCAGGACGCTGGGAGTGCACAGCCCTCCCTTGCAGGGATGGCCTGGAGCTCACAGACCCCCGGTGATCCAGGACGGCGGATTTTGGGCTGCGTGCCTGGGAGCATGGACATTATGGGCCTGTTTGAGCCTTGTACAGCTGCTCAGGCTGGCACCTGCGAGAAGTTAACACCCAAGGTCCATGGAGGCTTCTACATATCCTGCTGCAGTCCAGCTTTCCCAATTTTATTGAAATTTTTACATTATTTGCCCTAAACCAGTAATAGAACCATAAAGGTCTTGACTGGGGGAGAAACGTTCCAAGTCATTTAGTAATTTGTAGCTGCCAATGTTTCAACTAGTTTGGGTCACTAGAGGGTGCAGATCAGCCTCTTCAGTCTCTGTCTGGGCATTTGTAGACGCAGACAGCCTCCTGATTTACTGTATTTACTGTAAGTGCTGCGGAGAGGAGGTGTGAATTACTCATTTTGAGTCTGTTTGCATAATGTCCAGTTTTCCTTTTACAAGCACGCACTACCAGGGTGCTAGATTATGTAGAGTGAAGCATTTCATGCCTGTTCCAGCCAGATACTTGTCAATGTAAATATTAACCCGAATAGCAACATGAACATTTAGGTATGGTTTATTTAGCCTTTTGATAGTCTGAAAGCAGCACATTCAAATTACATCATTTATTTAAAAAAAAAAGAATAGAGCCCAAGGAGATTTTTAACCTATAATTGATCTCAGATAAGATGTACTGAGTCTCCCATAGATGGGTATTTCTCAGTGAGACTTGCCAAATGATTGTGTCCCCATTTTACTGCATCTAATAACAGAGTTTTAAAATTTAATGGTCTCTAAACTTCTTAGGATTAAAGAAGTGACAAAGAGATAACAGACTGCATTTCAGTTAAAGTGTTAGTAATTTCTACATTTAGGTACATAAATACCTGTGACTTAAAAGGTATTTTCTAAGTTGTAAGTACATGATAGTTAGTGTTTTTTCACTTTATGAAAAACATGACTCTTATGTTAGAATCTGTAATTTGTTTTATACAGCAATAGTGTTAGGTCATGTTTTCATCTAGCTATTGTAATGAACAACTTGGATTTATAAATATTCTTGTGAAGGAATTAGTGGTTTGGAAAATAATGAGGAAGAGAAAACCCTCCTTGTTCTCTGTGCAGGCTAGACTCTTAATGAGAGATAATGGTGATGAACTATAAAGCAGAATGGTCCAGCAATGCTCTCCTGAAAGATAATCATCTAAACATCCCAGAAGCTGCACACACCAGCATCCTTTGCTGATTAAAAGCATCTGTCCAGAGCTTAATTAACAAAAATTATGCATTTAAGACTACCTAAGAAGGTCAAGATCCTTCAATCAAGGGTGTACCTCTGAGTTCACGTGGTCATTAGTGGTCCTATTGAAGATCTAAGCTATTGCAGCAAAGAAGCACAGAGAGCATTTGTAAACTTTGGCAGAGGGAAGCAGATATGACTTTTGTATGTTCACGTCCTGCACCACAAGCACATCAATAAATACTATTTAAATGAAAATCTTTGATTGTCCACAGTCATAATTTTATTATTGTACTTGTTAAAGAGAAATTTATTTTTACAAATTAGCCAGGAATTTGAGGCTGAACTAAATAAGGCTCTATTTTTCTTCAGTTTGGAATTCTGCACAGAGCAATTGTTCAAGAATCGATTCTATTCTGAGTCAAATACAGCTTAGGATAGAGGCAGCTTAATCAAGTCTTAGTTAGTTCTAGTTCAGTAGTCCATGCCCAGGAAGTAAAAAACAAACCACAAAGCAATAACCCCCCCCTAACATCATGTACAAAGATAGTATTGTTAGATAAAAAGATCAGAATCAAAATTCCTACTCCAAGGTGGACAGCAAAGCCACAGTTTTCACTCATTAATTAGGGGCATATACTGCACTATAATGCTACTTTTAAATCTATTCATATACTATATACTTTCATATACTATAATACTTTTCTTTCAAAGCTACCTTTATAGGCAAAGACAGGTGATTTCCTTAAGGAAGAGCTTTTCTCGGTAGTTTGTCCCTGGTCCTTGCTATGGTGTAGATCACTGCATTGTCATCTCTCTCTCTCTCTCTCTTTTTAATTTTTTTTCTTTAATCTTTCATCTTATTCTTGTATTTTCTTGCCCTTTTCTGAACATAAATCTCTATATCAGTGGAGAGATCCTTGACCCTCCACCAATCATTAGCATTTTGAGACAGGTTCAAGAGAGTGACCTATGGATTAAAAGCACTATAGCCTGCTACCAGCCTGCCACAAGAGTTTGCCCTAGAGTTAAGTGTCATTTAACAGAGTTCCTCTACTTTACAACCTTCTACATTTAATGTTTAAAAAGGAATTAATCCTAAAATAATTAATGCCCATTTATACGGTTATTATGTAGGCTTCTGTTCACTCTAGGTATAAATATAACAAAATTAATTCTTTTTTAATCCTCCATGGTTCAATCCCTGATAGTTCATACAACAATGGAAAACTGTCTTCCAAGCAGCACCTGTCTTTTTAATAATTCAAGATATTAAATAAATAAAATGAAGTATGTACCCTCTGCCTTACTTCCTTAAACTCCCTCATCCCCCTCATATACATTTCATGATAAAAGCCATAGGTTAAGAGACACTGATCAGTTTTCACCACAGAAAGGGAAGTTTCAACTTTTCTTTTCTGACTTACTGTTTCCCTACGAGACAAGACAGCTTCCAGTTGCCATCACTGTGTGTGTTGCAGTAGCTTAAGTTACTATGTTGCATGCATAAAGTCCAGGTATTTATACTGTCCATGCTTTTAAATAATTATAACAAAATTTAAAGCCCTTCAAACTGAATGAAGTTCAGCACAGTATTTTTTGAATTGCAGTTTCTACTTTTTATTAAATAAAAATCTGCACTTCCTGTATTTCTGTTATTTTCTTTAAATTTTTGATACAAATGTTTCAGTTTATGTATGGAATTAAGACCTGGGTGTTGAGCACAGCAAAGTTTAAAATTTCATTGTTACATCCATGATGTTCATGTATATCTACGGTGTCGATCACAAAAGTAATGCAGTTGTGTTTGCTCCATGTGTACCTACAAAGCACAGTTGGAAACATAAAACAATTTTCTGTTGTTTTAGAGGCAAGAAACATCCTGGGAACCAAACCCACACTGTCAAGAGCTGCTTCAGGAACTTCATACCATCACCCTGATTGCTGAGTTGTGTGGCCACTCTGAGCATCTGACCCGACAGAGCTGTTCAGTGCCAGAGAATCATTAATGCAGAAATGATCATGAATAGGAGCCTTGCATGCTCTAGGCTCCAAGCATGAAAACATCTTGCCATTTCAATTTTTAATATCTATTTTGAATGTTGTTTTTCAATCAGCATACATTTGAATAATCAAACATATTTATTTTTACCAAGAAGTAGTCTGAAATGTGAGAATTCACTGCTCTGTAGTTTTCCCCCAAGCAGTCTGTGGAAAGGCAATAGCTGTATTTCACAGATAACATGTCCATTAGCAGCCCACTCTGCTGCTTCTGACCAGTGGGATTATGTCACACATGGTTTTGATACCAGAATCGAAAGCAGCAGGTATCCCCTTTAATTCATTTTTCACTTACTATTTCAGACATGTTAGATTTGGTTAGATAACACATTTTGCAACAACAATATTGATAATGGAAAAATTATTAAACCCCCCAGACAAATAAACAACAACATAGAGAGAATTCAGAGCTGGTGTGAGTGGGGGTAGGGGAGGGTTGCAGAAATTCAGATGAGGAACTCCCTTGCATGCAGCCTCTTGCAGCCTGGGGGTGGTGAGAGTGCACCCAGTTACAGGGAGCGTTGTTCCACTGCTGCACTGGGATGTGGATCATTTCAGAGTCAGGGTTCAGTGGGTCGAAATTCTGACATGACCTTGTCATCCTGTGATATCTCAGGGTCTGAAGTTCTGAGTAGAGAAATATGAGTGACAATTTCTGTGGCAAACCACCCGTGTTAGTGATTGTTTTAGCCTGTTACATAAGATCAAGCTGGGGTTTGTTCAGCTGGTGTTGACTATAACAGCTCTTTTGGAGAGATGACAAAATGAAACACCCACAAAGAAGAGCAACCAGCACCGGCAGAAGCAGAAGCTCCTGTCTGTGGGATTGTTGCTGCTTTGGAGACCACTGGTCAGAGAAGAAAGGATACTCATTGCTTCTTCTGTCCTATGAATAATATCTAGTCTTAAACTGAAGCTGCTCTTTTTGATAACTGGTTCACAGCATCACAGGTAAGAGTCACAGATGACAGCAAAGTACTGTACTTTTAGCACTGGTTCCAATTTATACAATCCCCAGAGCAATGGATGAATAAATCTCACTTTTTCATTGACTAATTTCTGACATGCCATTTTTAGTTTTCAGACTTTGCTCTCTTTGAAGGGTTTTGTTCTGTCCAGCTGTTTATATAATGCACACAATGATATTCTTGTCTTCTGCTTGAAGACTCAAAGAAAATTTGCTTTGGGTGTTTTCAGAAACCTTGTACTTCCTGCTCCTGGAGCTACTCAACATCAAAATTAATGAAAACAAAAAATGAAGAAAAAGGGTCAGGAAGGGAAAAAATGTATTTCAGAAAGGGGCCATGTAATGAAACAGGATAATACAGTATTACAGCCTGTATCTCTGGGGTGTTCCTTTGAGCAGCATTCTAGATGAACTTTTCAAGGACCATTTAATCTAAGACACACCCATAGACTTTGAAGTAGGGATCAAACCCCTGTGTGCCTTCTGAGGCCCCCACAAGAGCCATCACCCAGTAGCAAGGAGAGTTATGCAGACTCTTGTGTAACTTACACTCTCATATGCATCCTTGGACTCTTACTCAACAAATTTGCCTTCTAGGCTGCTTTAAAGCCCACACAAAATTCCTTGGTGATGCAAAGATGAAGCCTGCAAAACCTCTGCTCGAGTCTAGCCAGCAGCATGCCCATGTCTCTGTGGATTTGCACCACGCAGCATCATTAGCACTTTGTGTGAGGTGTTAGGGCTGAAGACTCTGTCACTGAGGAGTTTTGTCAAATGTTGAGTGCAGCTACAGCCTTTGAATGAGCCATGATGCAGTATCAGACTGCCATGGGGCTTCACTGGCCTGCTGTGTCAGGCAAAACACCGGATATCACAAAATGAATTAAATTGGAGTGAAAAAAGGCCTTGGCTTATTCAAAGAGGAAAATGGTTTTACTCCTGCTGGAGAAAGAGACAAAAAAAAAAGAAAAAAAAAGAGAGGAAAAAAAAGATTGATTGCTCAAGTGTGCACATATAATAAAGCTGTCATTTACAGGAATGAAGCAAAAAGAAACTCACTTGCTACCACTACCACTGACATACTGCATTGCTTGATGTAGAACCTGCCCAGAGCTAATGACTCCAGGTCTTGCTGACTCTGTATGGCTCAGTTCCCAGTGTCCTACTGAGCATATGAGGAAAATAGCCAGGTTTTGTACAAACACAAATGTTTGCTTGAGTTGAGCCCAGGACCAATACAGCCTAACCGTCATCTTGGGAAAGGAAGTTTTGTTGCCAAGTAAAAATTTAACCTGGAAGCTGAGAGTCAGTAAGAAATAGAGCTGTTTCCTCAGACAGTCCTTCTCTGCTATGAAAATCAAATCCACGGTAAGAGGAGAAGATTGAAAAAAAATGTGCTATGATGATATCTAAATACCTCCTAAAAATGATTTATGATTTTAGTCTGGTCCTGAAGGGAATTTTCAGAACTTGAGGACCACTGGCACTGATGTGGGGATTGCAGACAGCACAAATTAGGCTCTAAATAATGGATCAAAAAGAGGAGCCTCAAAAGCTACTTTTTATTGCTCTTTGGGGAATAGCACAGACTATTATAAAACCCTGCAGGTTGGGAAGCTCCAATAGGATTGTGTAGTTTAAAGGAAAAAAGCCTCAAGGGAGGTGGGGAAAGCTCAGTGGCAGTGAGCTGGCAGAGCTCCACCTCTGTTCAGTGGAAGACAAAGGGCAGGGATGCTGGGGCTCTGCAGTGGCACATCCCAGCCCCATGCAGGGCTCAGCCCCTCGTCCCTCAGCTGTGTCAGTGTCATGTAAACCTGCAGTGCCTGCCTGATTCTGCTGCTTTCTGTCAGCCCTACACTCTTGAAATAAAGCAAAGGTGTCTTTGCAGCCTGGTGAGGAAGAGGAATCATAGGATGGTGCTATTCAGGTATATCCAGCAGGGTGCTGATACCGTGTTTTATCTGAGCATGTTCATACCAGGAAACATTTCTGTTCCTTGTGTCAAAAGGGGCAGGCACCACCAACATAAAACAGACTTTGTTAATCCAGATCTTAAAAAATGCAAGACAGACCTCTCCTCAGTTAAAGCTCTATAGCATGGTTGTTTATGGCTCCTTGGGGTTTTCTCCAACTGATATTTTGTTGGGAAAAAAAACCCAAGAAAAATACAAAATCAATTATGACCAGATAAAAATTAAATAAAAGTAATATATAAATAAATACCACATAAAATAGAAATTGAAATACAGAAGAGAGCAGTAGTTTGTTTCATCTGAAAGTTAAAGAGGCCAATAGCAGTGAATGCTTAGCTATCCCCACGCAAACCAAGAGCTTGCTTGCCAGACTTAATCTCTGGTGACCAGCTCTTTGCAGCTACATGCAAGATTCAGTAAGAAAACAGATGGTACACTGGAGCTTTGCTTCGTGGAGAATAATAGATGAGTAGATAGAGCCTCTCAATCTCAGAGTGGCACACGGTGATCAGAATCCTAATCACAACCATGCTGTGATAAAAGGCTCTGGATGAAGAATGAATTAAGGTGGTTTGTCTGTTTTATCAATAAAAGTAATAGTGAGATATATTTCTTACAATTCTTTAAGCAGAAGACAACTTACAGGAGTGATACATACTGCTTATAAAGCAGTGTGAAGTGGGATAAATCACCCTGTCCATTTACTACTTGTGCATTTGTTGCCTCTGTATTATCAGCAAGATTACTGCCTGCCTTCTGTAAAAATGGATAAGAATATATAAAAAATATGCAGACCAAAATTCTCCTTCTGGCATCTCTTGTCCCCTTACTGTGAAGGCCCGTACAGGTTAGAAAACAAATCAAATTCTTTATGTTGCACTGTTTTGTTATTATGATACATTATAGACTAATGCAGGATTCTGTCATGTAGAAGTATTTGAGCAGGATTTCCATATTTGAAAAACAATTTCATGTCAAGAAGGTAATAACAAATGAAATAACATCAATATAACTTGAATATTAGGACAGCCAAAAAGTAATGATATTGCAGCCTAAGGCATTAGAAGGAAATAGCTTAAATTATTCAGCAAGTAAACTGATGTCATGTGGTCAATGCACTGCATATTTCACATATCCCAATTAGAATTAATGTAATAATAAAGATTGATTATTAAGTAATAAACAGTGGCCAAACAAATTACTGTAAACATAAGTCAAATCTGCTAGGACACCATATCTTTCTCTCTTTCTAGTTTGCAGAACAGCCCTTGACACAAACCAGAAATGAACAAGCAATTTTGCATAAATGTTTTCTGATTTCTTTGTCCATCTCAGTGACTTCTTCTGAAGAAGTCGCTGAAAAATTTGTGAACATTATTTTCTCAATGTACTTTAACTGTTCAAGATGCAATAATAATAGGAAAAAATATTTCTTTGGGTTTACATATATGAGGCTGCACCACAGTTGCCTATGCTGGTTATAATGAAATGTGATTAACTGGGGAGGTCACACAGGATTTTTGTTCTGCAGCACCAAAATCATGTGACAAACCCAAACTTGTTTATGAACTTCTTGTTTTTTTACTGAAAGTAAATAATGATTTATGCTACAGAGATTTTAGTAGTGAATTGGGCCCCTCACAGATTTAACCAGATTTAAACAGGATTTAACCAGACAAACTGCAAGGCCTCACAGCTTTCATGCAATGCCCCTCCTGCCTTGTCTTTTGGATGGTGTCAACTGGTACAAAGCTGAGCCCCAATACAGTGGGGCAGAGAATCTGTCCTAACATCTTCCTTTGAATTCATTGTAAATAGAGCCTTTTCCTCCCCAACATAAACTTATTTTTCCCACAGACAAAAAATTGAAGCTGAATATTGGATTCCACAGGTTAACTCCAAAAGGATTTATTAGCTAAAACAAACCCCTTCATTCCCACAGCTTTCAGTCTGTGGGATGGGACTCAGTCTGGTTTTACATGCAAACACTGACAGAAAACCAATAAACAGCCTGTGTAAGCCCCATCAAGACCTTCATGTTTGTTTTGATCCCTTCTGGGTGTGTAATTCCCCTTAAACAGAACTTCAGGCATCATCCTGGTTTTGACCTGTCCTCACATGTTGCTCTTTCATTTCTTCATTTGGTGCAAGCCTTCAGAATGCATAAAGTTCGAAGTGCATTGTTTTAAAGGGGTTTATCACTAAGAAACAGCCAAGGAAATGGAAATGTGAGAATTTCCACTTTATGGTGGACAGCACTGCTGTGACAAAGCAGGTCTATCTTGCTTGTGTGGATCTAAAGACATTGCAATACAGATTATCTGGCAAATTTTTTTTCATTAATACGTGGCATTGGATCACACAAATGCTTTAATTATTCAAGATCTATTACAAAATTAACAATGGAATATATAATTGACTACAGGGTAAATACACCTGTTCAGGACTTAGAGTAGCATAAAGATTACTTTCTGTGCTTTGGGATGTTAAAGGTGAAAAGCTGGGGGTCTTTTCCACAGATTCACCTTACTGAAGATGTCTGTCCACATTGTTCTTAAGAAACACTTAATGGGATGGGAACCCCTCTGGCCTTTCCAACAAAAGCTTTCCTGTGAGGTTACAGCGAGCCTGTCCCCTCAGAAGTCACAGCCAGCTTCAAAGACACTACCTGATGTTTCTAAATGCACAAACAGCAAATAAACATGAGAGTCCTGCTTGATGCCCTGGATACTTTACATTTCCTGACCACTCTGTAGAGCACTCAACAGCAATCCTGTGCTTTGGAGACACTTGTTCAAACACACGCTACGCTCCCCAAACCTCTCCTGCCTGTCTCTTGGCACACTGTGCAGTTCTACTCTCTCTCAGATTTATATGCAATATACTCCTAGATCCTGAGATAAACTAACAGGCATCTGAAAGAGACCCCAAATGAAATATTCATGAACTGTCATAACATTCATTACCATTTTATGATTCTCTTTACTTGGTTGAACAACAACGCTTTCTAGCACCCTATTAAATCAGCTAGCAAACTTTATAAATCACCAGCTAAACTACATGAATCTGTCACTTCTTAATGTACTGTCTGGGCTCCAAAAATACTTGAGTACATAGCAAAGTCATACTACTTATAGGACTCTCTTTGCTGTCGTTCTTCAATATTGATTTTTCTGGGCAAACTCTTACTGTATTAGGAATTCACCATCTTTTTATGATTGTGTTTGAGTTGACAAGATAGATATCCCAAGCAGCGAAAATCTAACAGATATTTAATTATGAAATTATGAAAATATATTTAACTTGTTTAGGTAAAAAAAGCCCAAACAAATTTGTATGAACTCAGCAATTAAAATGAAAACTTTTTGCTGAGTTACAGTGAATCGAATGGGGTTGTGCAGATCCAGCTAAAGCTCTGCAAGGCTCCTAATGCTGGACTGAAAGCTAACTCAGGCTGCTGGAAAATGATGTTAAATCCTAGTGAAGGAAAGTGGAAGTGACTGGAATTGCTAAGGACACAGATGACCTAAAGAAGAATCAGATCTGTCCATTTCCATTAATGTTGTCACCTCTCATTTGAGGGCCTTCTGGGCAGGGATCTTCTTGGCTGCCTGTACTGCCCTTTCCCCACCTCTCTCAATGGATAACAATGGCTCTCATACCAACTTTTATCAATGGCTTGCTGCCCAGCATCAACTCTGTCCTTTTAACTGGTGTATTTTCTGCAGCCCACACCTCACACCACATCGTCTGCCTGGTTTCTTCCTGGTTATATTGGGTTTGCTAAGCCTGTTTCTCTCTGTGCTGCTTGCTAAAATCCAGAATCTATATAGTACAATCTATATGGTACATTTGTCATGACAAATTTCAAACAATTCTCTGATAGCTGAGTTTGGTCACATCAGCTTAGTTGATAATATAGCTGAGGAAAACTCTGCGAGTTATTGAATTAAAGATCCACCTGCATCAAAACCAAAATAAAACCATCAAGTATTTCCTGAATTTATTGCCTATAATCACTCCTGACACCTGCAATATTTTCAGCAGTATCTATTCTGTAGCATTTTACAAGGTCAAAGTTGCAATAAATTTTATGTTCTGTAACTGAAATTTTCCTTATCTGAGCATTTCACCCCTTTTCTGCTATGCACTGGGTCTTATTGATTCGTGTGACTTTTGCCCCTGAAGCTATGGAAGCCTAAGCACAATTTGAAGCCCATTCCTTTCCTGTAAAGAGCTGGTAGATAAGCTAGGTATTATTTACACACAAGGTTGGCCTTCTGATGCCAGTCACCCCATTCCTGTGCTCAAAGTTAAGCTCTGGTTTAAGTGTTTTGTCAGGTTAGAGAAACAGAGCAGGTTCAGGGCCCCTGACATCAGCAGGAGCCACAACATAACCTTTGGACTAGGCCAAGGGTTTCTGTAACCATTACAAGAACATTTGGCATTTCTATATATGTATCCACTGAAAAATTATGGAAAAGGTAGAAAATTTCAGAGTAGACTGTAAAATTTGGGGAGATTTATTTGAATTTATAGGAGCTTTAAATTGTTAATGGAGAAACACTGTGGTAAATGATATGAAGCATGTTTTTGAATTTCAAGGTCAGAACAGAAAAAGCACCACAAAGAAAATTATTATTTTGTATATATTGACATACTAACTTTTTGTTTAAAATCAAGAAATTAAATATTTTCATCAGCGTTTCTTTTTTTTTTTTACGTCTTTCTTGCCAGTAACATGTAGCAGATCAGAGATTTGGTTTAGAGATAGTTCTGAACAGTCTGAAAGAAACTCCAGACTTCATTTAATAAGAAGTCTGGCATCCTAGTTCTGGCTTCATAGAGTGAAATGGCAAAACTCTCATTATCTTAAGTAGGGGCATATTTTATTTTGGTGATTATGTGCTACCACAAAGAATCCTAACATATTTCTTAATTTTTATAAACGCTTCTCTGTAGAGCACATAACTGAAGTTGATTGTTTTAACTAAACTTGAAGAGCACTGCTTTACAGTTCAAAATATTTTGTGTGACCATTCTAACCTATTATTGAAGTTCTGGATATGACGACTTTATTGACTGTCAAACCTTTACACTGAGATACTCCATTACAGGTCAAAAGTGGATTTGGTGTTAATTGTCACATCCCATAAGCTCCAGTTGAAATTTCTTGCAATGATATCAAAATTCTGTCAGGCACAATACAGTATCTCATAATTAATGAGATTAATCTGGTTTCCAAGTAATGCCATTTTGCTTTGGGCATTTAAGTGCTTCATAACAATTTCATTTTTCTTCTTGAAGCAATGACCACATTTGCTAAGGGATCACTATTTCAGTTCCCAGTTGCAAAAAATCCCCAAACACAAAGAACAACAATTTAAAAGATCAGCTTAGGGGTTTCCATCAGACATAATAACAGCTTGGAAACTACTTTAAGGATGTTAAGGATGGAACATCTCAGTGACAATATCACACCAGTTTGTATTGTTAAAATGAAATATTTATATTCTAGACAGAGAAGGTGAGATTCAGTTGCTCACTTGTGTCTGTCTGGTGACATTTGAGATACTCTGGGGTAGCAGTGACCTCTCTGCAGAGCTGGCAGTGGAATACAGTACATTGGAGACATCCAAATCTCTCTGAGGCACCAGGCAAAGGCTGGACAGGACACCCCACTCACCTAAAATAGCACTTGGTGTCTTCTTTTTGGGTATTTGAATTGTTTCTATAAAACATGTGATGTTATATCATTAATGCCACCAGACACTGGGTAGGTGGATGAACATTTTCTACTGAATTAGATGAGAAGTTATGAAATCCATGTTTTGCTTCTGATCAACGCATCTTGACAGAGACAGCTCACTTGGACCTTCCCTGATACCTTACAGGACAATGTCATGCTTGCAAACTAGTGAATAAAAACAGAGTGCCTTGCTCGGGGAAAAACACATGAAAGCCACAGGATTGCACACCATGCCTGAAGTAACTATATTCCTTCATCCTGAAAAGCTGTAAGGGAAATTTGTCTGTCTGCTTAACCCTTCGGAGAAAAGGAGTGTTTTTTCCATCTGAATTTAGTTATCAAATTTTACCAAGAAAACGACTTTTCCCTGAGACCCCTTTCTAGTCAGTGGAGTCAGTTACTCTGAATTCCCTTCTGAAAGAGCCCAAGTCAAGCTTTACTCAGTTTCTCTCTGGAAAGTTTATGGTTAGGGATGAGATCTCAAGGTCAGATAACCTAATATCATTCTTGACAGTCAAGCAACAAAAAATTTAAGGGTTTTTTGACTATAAAGTCTGCTTTGGTTCCCTAGCTACTTGATTGTTCACTGCACCTTTCATGTCCTATGAGAAAAGGTATTTCATAGCAGTGAACATTCTTTCACATGAGATCAGGGAGACTGCCTTACATCAGACTTCTACAGGAGCAGAACAAACCATTTTGGTTTGTAGTCTGCTTTCAGTTATATCAGCTTGGATTTTGAGTCACCACTGGATAAAATGAAATTACATAGCATATGTATTATGATAATTGGCCATAATTACAGTGCTTAGAGATAATCAGATGAAGAATTACTTGAAATATAATAGTATAATCAATAGAAAATAAGTAGGAAAACAGATAAGCTTTTAGAAGAAGCTTGCTTTAAAAACAACCAAAGGCTCTCCTAACCCCAGACACTCCTTGAAATTTATTTAAGGAGTTTTGGATTTATGGAATTCTGGCATAAGAATATGATCAGTGTTTTTGATATAGACACTCGAGAACTCAGAAGTATGACAGATATGCATCACAACTGTGTCTAGATGGAAAAGTAGGAGAAAGATAATTTTGAAAGAAGAAAATAATTAATTCTTTGATCATTTTCTGACAAAAAAAATTACTTAATGAAAAAAAATTTAAATAAAGAACTAGATAATGTCCAACACTGGGCTTTGATTGATTAGAACTTTGACTTAAGTAGGCAAGATAGAACAGCATAAAGCCAGCTGAACCTCCTGAGACCTTTCTGCTGCTCCTTTCAGGCATGGTCACACATCAGCCTGAAGTTTAGATACACAGCACTGGTTCCTAAAGCTCATTTTTGCCTGCTAGAATTTGGAAGTGCATAAAGGGGAGTTCTCCTGGCTCTAGGCCCACCTTCCCTGACTTTTAGCATGATCCAATAGCCAGATTAAAGGAAACCCAGGAAATAGAGAAAGGAAGGGAAGGCTGTAAAAAGAGGTGGCCTTAATCCAGACAGCATATTTTCAATGGCTTCTTCAGAGTTTGTGATCACTTCAGTGCCAGCCGTGAGTACAATTAGACCTTCAGCAAGACTGAGATCCTGGCCCACAGTTTGATCTGCTTTGCCCAGCAAATCTCTGCTCAGACTTTCAGCACAGCACACATCTAGCTTCAGCTTCACACATCTGAACACCTCCCAAAGCAGCAGAGAAAAACTTCCCTGGAACTCCCAAAAGAAAAGCCTCTAAAATGGGAATCAGATTTCTGCAAACACTGGGCTGGTAAACGAAAGGGCACCATTCTTTGGTCACCATATATCAACTGATACTCTTCAGAATCAATCTGGCCTACAGCAAAATCACTACAAAATAGCAATATTTTCATAGAACCACAGAACACCTTGGATTGGAAGCGACCTTAAAGATCATCTAGTTCAAAACCTTGTGCCATGGGCAAGGAACATTCCACTAGACTATCTTGCTCAAAGATGCCCCATCTGACCCAGCCTGGAACACTTTCAGGAATGGGGCGTCCACAGATTCCCTGGGCAAACTGTTCCAGTGACTCAGCACCCTCATAGCGAAGAATTTCTTCCTAATATCTAACCTAAACCCACCCTCCTTCAGTTTGAGGTAATTATCTCTTGTCTTGTCCCTACAACTCCTTATAACAGGTCCCTCTCCAGCTCTCTTGCAGATTTCTTTAGGAAGGTTCTCTAAGGTCTACATAGAACTTTCTCTTCTCCAGGCTGAGCAATCATCAAGCTCTCTGTGTATCACAAAGCAGTGAAAAATAATTTGCCATAATCTGTACACAAGTAAACATCAAGAGAATTGAAACGCTCATTTTATGCTGGATGACCAGACTTTACTCCTTAGCATGATGATTTTGGTAATTTCAAAACTTTGGACAGTAATAAATTTCTTGTATATTAACTAGCTGGAACTAGTCTCTAGATACATGCAGCAAAGGAGTTATTTGTCAGGAGATGAATCCCATAAGATTTTGAACATTGTGGATTCAATTCAACAGAATATTTCAGGGTGTATTATTTCACTTCAAGCATAGGAGAAAATCCTTTATTCAAGCTGTAATTGTCGGTGCCTAAAAGAACTAAATTTTGTTTTCCCAAATTTACAACCAATATAGCCAGTGAAAAAAAGTCAAATGTTAGGGGATGCAAATCGAGCCATAAAGAGCAAACAGCAGCAATAAAGACTATTTGTTCTGTTTCCATTTATCCTACAACATCTCTGCTTTGCAACTGTCATTCTATATCCATATTTGCTCTATCATAGAAAGTTAATTCCTAAAACACAGTACACAGCATTATTAATTTCCTGAACGGTTCTCCTCCTTGAATGAGGCAGATGTTCTTCAGCTCCACAGTGGCTGTCACCTTCAATTATTGTGGAGCCAGCTGAATCCTCCCTACAATCACGGCTGTCGTGCCAGTTGGCTCGGAGAGAGCAGGCCTGGTCTGTGAGGTGACACACATCTGCCTGCATTGTTCCACCCTTTCTTAAGGATCCAAAATAAAGTCTCTTGAAATAATCTCTTTAAACTAAAATTTGTAGAATTATTGCAGAGCATTCAGTTTTGTTGAGGAAAGTTTTAGGATAAATACCAACCTAAGCACTGTGAAAATGTCAATATATATTGAAGTCCTAATTAAAAAACAGGCTTAAGTGTCACCCCTCATCATAAGAGCCAGAGAACACAGGATATATTAGCCTAGGTACAGGAACATTTTAATGCCATAATCTGAACTGAAGCAGGTTTTAATTCTAGTGGCTGAGATTAAACTGATGTGTCACCACCTGCACCATTCCTAGCAGGATATTACTAGTAAATTTGAAAAAGGTAGCTCAGATATTTTTAATGCTGTTCAGATTTTCAGATTAGTTGTTTCAGATTAGTAAAATGATACCTATTTTGCAGATTTTTAGTTCCCCTCATGTTCTTGTTTTCAAAAATTTTAATGAGCAATTAAAAAGAAAAACAAAATGAAAAGAGAGAAAAAAATCCCCACCACAATGAAATATTTGCTTGTCAGGCACAAAAATATCTGGCACCTGATGGATATACTGGAATTCATAAAGCTTCAGTTCCCTGTGAATGCAATGTCTATTTAGTGTCCAGCAGAGAAAGGAAGGGTACAACATTCATAGACACAATTAATCATTCATAACCTAGTGAATGACCATGAGCCTGCTAAAGAGATGAGGTTTTTTGGTTTGTTGTTTGGGTTTCTCCCCCCATAAAATGCATTCCAGAATACAAGTTGTGTTTTACACTTTTGCCTCCCAGTTGTTGAATGCTGTTCCATGACTTTGATTAAAAAATTGAGACAGGGTCCAATAATCTGTATTTAAAGAGTAGGATTAGTAGAATAATTTTCAAAACTACACATTTTAGCAATAGCTTTTTCATTGCTTCTAGTCTATGCAAACACAAGTTTGTTCAGTTATCTCCTGGCTATGATCCAGTCAAATAGCTGGATGTTTGAATGAACTCAGAGAAATATTTTTGCAGTCTGAAGAATTTTGATTCTTGGCTACAATACTTACCTTAAACTGCTTAGTCATGTGAGAGTATAATTTCACTAGCTAGCAGATAGTCCATTGAAATGTCACTTGCAACATGCTGTAGCTCACAGGCTGTGACCCTTATGTAAGGTCATGCACACAGCTGTTTAAATAAAAATATACACCATGATAACTCACAGTGTGCTCCAGCCATGCAGAAATGTGAATGAACAGTTTATTGATTTTAGTGTCTGACATGACCTGCTCATAATTAGGAAATCAATAACCTGGATTCTTGCTCCCTTCTCCACCATCCACCTTTTCCCCAAAATCCAAAAATATCTCTGTGTTCAAACAGTGCTGATGCTGGATTCCCATACAAGCACTTCTAGAAAAATTAAATATTTTCCCACATTTCACTTCGGTCCAAAGGTCTGGATGCTGGCTGAGGAAGCAATTTATTAAATAGCACAAAATAACGTTCAAAAGAGACCTTAAAACATGGCAAGGATATAGCAGATTTTGGCTGATAATAAGATCATAACTACATTAGAAGAAAAAGACAACAGTGATCAAAACACTGATGCCTCATCATGTGTCCCAGTTGACAAAAAAGCTACAGAGTGTGATCTCCCATCGTTACCTCGGGGCAGGGAGGCCCCAGCCCTCTGCAAGATGCTGTCTTGTCACTGCAGCACCACTATGCCCAGCTGGCTCTTCCCAGTTAGCTCCTCACCAGGTACCACTGGTCTTTCAGTATTTACAGAACCCTACAGGGCTTGAAAACATTTGAGACCATTGCTCAAGAACAGAACAGGGCATGCAGACAAACTAATGGAAGAGATCAAATATTTAAATAACACATGTAAAAGACCTCAGGCATCTTACATGGTGTCTCAGGAAAGAGTCAATTATGGGGCACAGGAAGAATCTAATAATAACCAAAGTAGGCCATATGCAAACACTGTCATCCTGGCAAAAATTTGAAAGAAGCTATACAAATAGCAGTGAAGGAAGATAAATATGCACACTCAGCGCATGCATACCCCAGAGTACCCTTTCTGAATCACCTTATGAGAATATGATCCACCAAGCTGGGAGAATCCAAATTCAGATGTAGCTACATTTCACCTGAAAAGCCTGCCAAAGCCGAGCTTCTTTACACTCCCAATCTGCCAGAAATATGCTCATTAAAAAAGTCACAGCAAGCACCTTTGTATTGGTCCAATTCTTTATGCTGGCTAAGAAAGGAACAATGCACAATGTTACATCATTTTCACTAGGCTTGAAATGCAGAGGCAGCATGTATAACCAGCAGGAATGATAATCAGAAGAGAATAATGCCGCAGGAAGCCCAAAGCAAGGACCTAAGTTTCAGCAAGCATTTGAAAGCACACAATTTTGACTCTTCTTGCAGTTTCACATACTAAGGGTTTTGCATGGATGTTAGGGTGCTCACAAAACAGCAACGTATTCCAAGACAAAGCACAAGCATGAGAACCCTCAGAGAGACATATTAGGAGTCATTCAGTGAATGCTGAACAAGAGGGTTGTCAAAAGAAATTTTTTTCAGTGTAAGCTTTTTAAAAATTAAAAGCATGCACAGAAAGAATTAAGTTCTAGTACAACAGGTGTAAAGGTTCCCCCTTCATTTAAAGTACTATTCCCTAGCCTAAAGTCTTTCAAGCACTGTATAAATTACTGGTGTAAGAGGATATATATTTGCTTTCACATCAAATATCAACATATTGAACTTCAGCAGTGCATTGGTACCATTTGAGGCTTTCGTGATGAAAAATCAGGGACTCCAGCAAATTTTTTCAAAGACTCAATTGTACTCAGTGCAAGACCTCCTCAAACTCTAGCTTTTGGAATAGGTGTGGGTTTACATCTTAACTGGCTTTCCCTATCGTGCTCTCACTCTCAGCCTGCAGTGCCTGAGCTGGGTTTTGGAGGGCTCTGGTACACGCCCAGGCACTGATGCTCTCTCTGCCTCTCCAGGGGACATTCCAGGCCTTAAACACACCTTTTCCCAGAAATCTAAGGTTTGTAATTTAACACATAACCATGCACACATTGCCCTTCACAAAGGTTTCTATACTTCTCCTCAGAAACTTTAATATTCTTATGGAATCAGTGTGGTAAATTTGAGCAGTTCAGTGATGTAATTTATGATATGAGGCTACTCACAGCATTTTTGAAGCACAGCTAAGAAGGAAACAAGTTAGTGGAAATGAGATGCCCTTTAGGGAGGAGGAAAAGGATGTGAGAATTTCAAGTGAGGGGAAAAGTGTACAGAGTCATAGCTGCTCTCCTCTCAACTCAGAAAAAAACCTCAGAAAATATTCCCCCATTTTTATCTTTGTACTTATCTTCAGAGTCCACAGAGCAATACAGATTGTTTCTCTTTTTTACCAGGGAGTCTTTTTACCTGCCCCAGATTTATTTCCTCTGATCTTCAGATCAGCAATACTGTGGCTAATCCTCCTGATAGTCCTGCTGCAAAGAACCCCTTCTCTTCTCCTCCCCCCATTTTCATATAGTTAAGAAAATTAACTTGACCTATCAGAAATCATTAGCATTTGAAAATAAAAATAAATCTCTTTGCTTATGAATTTATTAGTTATGCTCACTTGCAGAACAGCAGAAACATTTAGCTCCCTCTGCTTCTGCCCCTCAGTGCTACTCCACAACAAATGAAAATACAAAGTTTGTTTATTCTAGACTGGAAAACATAGCTCCTCATCACAGCCTGACTATGAACTGAGGTATTAAATGCTACAGCAATCTGATTAAATTGTATTGTAAAAGCCTCAAACCATGCTGTATTTTAATAGCAGAACTAGGTTTGCTTTCTTTCTTTTTTAAAATTAACCCTGAAAATACTCAGCTTCTTACTTCTGTACAGCAAAAAGCCACTGTCACAGCCAAAATAAGTCCCAATCTGATTGCAGTAAACACTTCAAAGTACAGCACACACAGACCCTCCCTCCTGTCCCACCACTCCTCCCACTGATATTTGACTGAGGCTTCCCAGCATGTGCAAACATTCTGTTTCAAACCTGCTTCTCATCTTTCAGGGAAAACCATGCCTAGGCCAGATGCTTTGGTTGTACTCTACATTTATTTAATTGGTTGTCATTTAACACAAAACAGATGATGACAAAAGCAAATCTACCCCCTGTGCAATAATTTCTTCTGAGACACAAATGCCTGTGCCTCATCCTGGCTGGTCCTAGAACAAGCGGAGGGTAGAAAGAACTGCTTGTTTTCCAGAACAATTTTTCTGTGAGGGTGCAGATTTTCATTCACTACCATTAATTAGGTCAAGGTAATTAGTAATTAACTCCATTTAAAAATGAAATAAGTGTTTACTCCAAACAAATCCTGGTCTGTGTAAGTATGTGCTGAAGAAACTGGTTAACTTTTATTGGTGCATTTCATCAGGCAGAAGGAGAGTGAAGCCTTATCACTAAAGAATTAAACCCAAGTAGAACAAAAGAGCATAGCAGAAGTGCCAGGTGCTGTATTTCTCACTTTGAGGGTGTCTGTGGCTGTCTTTGCACTGTTTTAAAACACCATAAACAAAGCACCACTGGCACTCGAGTCCCACAGAAGCAGTGAGTTTGGAAGGAGTGCTTTCAAGGAGCAAAGTTTATCAAAGCTGGAACAGTGAGTATTTCTGTCAGCAATAATGTCAACTTATGCATGCCCCGTACCCTTCTTAACTCCATGCTCCCCTCTCTGCTGCTGCTACCACACCTGGTGTGGCTGCACGGTGAATGAACTCAGGGCAGTGATCCCATTCAGGAAAACCCCTAAAGACAATAACTGCTGCAGGCACCACTGTAAAGGAAGGACTCGGAGAGAGCAGAACACAATGTAAATATAAATTTCCCCTAAGGATAGATCTGGGAAAGCCTTACCGTGAGGGATGCTCCGTTGTGTGGCCGTGCAGGTCCCACCCGGGGCGGTGCCGCTGAGGGCAGGGCAGAGCTGAATTCCCGAGTCCCTCCTGCTGCCTTTCCCAGCCGAACCGCAGCGCCAGAGCACAGGGCTGTCAACAGAAAGAGGGATTTTTTTGTTTATTCCTCTCAGCTGCATAAAGAAGCAGTCAGACCTTGCTGTTCCTGTGATTTGTCTCCAGCTCAGCTGGCTAAGATGTACAAGTCAGGAAGCTAACATCTTTCTTATCAATTTCCCAGTCACTTTTTATAGGTGCTGTAAACTACACTGAAGCTATCCCTGCTCAGTTCACTGCTCAGTTCACAGCTCAGCCCATTTTATGTAGCCAATTTCAAATATTTGCTGCAGAAAACTGTTACCTCATAATGTTTATTTAACACCTGGATGTAGCAGCAGTAGATTATACCATCCTGCTACAGAATTATTAACAGTCCCGAGGATCCTTTAGCTGTTAGTGACAAAGAGCAGTTGTATCCTGCAGCAGTGTTACTTGAATGACTCTTTAAAAGCTGTATTATATCAGAAACTTGTTTCAATTTACATTACCACTGATGGTCTCTCTTCAGTCTTTACACAGAATTCCAATTAATGTCAAAGAGGAGTAATCATACATGAAATTAATGGAAAATATTAAAATTTAATGTGTACATGAGATACAAACTATCATTTGACTTAACTTTTATACTAGAGCATTAACTATAATTTGCAGAATAAGGATTTTCTGAGTTCCCTCCCCACAGAGAAAATGAGGAACTGCTGTTCATGAAGGTGCAGTCTTGCTGAGCTCAGAGATGGCACTGGAGCCTGTAGAGAAAATGGTGTGGTGAATTCCCCAAACAAATTTAAAACAATTCTCAAAGCATCTCACACTAAACCCACACATGGGACTGAACCTCCAAACTGAGATTAGCTGCCATAAAAGGTGATAGGATGCAGCCTAAACCAACAAAATACAACACCAGTTAATGAACTAGTTTATTGGGAACTGAGGTGGAGATTTGCTGTCTGTAAAGAGGAGGAAAGGCCAAGCAGAACAGGAGCAAGAACATTAACAGGCCAATAAAATCTTCATAAAAGGTACTTTATTTTAAACTTTTATGGGATAAGCAGGAAAACACAGACAACAGCATAAGGAGTATATAAAAGAATAATAGCAATACTGCAGTAAAAGATGTGTAATTTTACTGAGAGCTTATGTGATATCTTTTCAGTTGATGACAAAAATGTCAAAACAATTCAAAATGCACCACTTTCCTG
Source organism: Cisticola juncidis (assembly GCA_013400215.1). Classification (NCBI taxonomy): domain Eukaryota; kingdom Metazoa; phylum Chordata; class Aves; order Passeriformes; family Cisticolidae; genus Cisticola; species Cisticola juncidis. Next base: position 1,434,913 of record VXBR01009608.1, on the reverse strand, counting down.
GAACATACTGAACTAAGGCCAAGTTTAAGGTGAAAGTCCTTCAACCTCTCACCTTCATGTAAGTGCTTGTTGCATCTTAGCTGCTTTGCTTTCCCTCCATTGAAGGCTTTGGCACTTTCTCACAGACAGAGTGAATGACTGCAAAAATCTCAGCACTAAAAAGGCAGCACACAAGGCCATGCTCTCAACATCCACTCTCAGCAGTGGGAGCTGAGTCAAAGCCTCAGTAAAATGGCACAGGTACAGAAGTGCCTGGGGATGAGACGCTGCAGATGAGATGAGGAAAAAGCAGCACTGAAAGGCAAAAATCTGTTGAAGAAATTTTGATTTCTACCAGGGAGAAACCAAACCAAACAAGAACACCTGCCACAGCCCTTATCTGGCTTGTTCTCTTATCTGCATTTGGTCTTTAAACAAGATTTGTACCCTCCTCAAGAGAACTTCTAGTACAAAATCAGTGATAGTGGGATGAAGCGCAGCATCCAAGAGTTATTTTTAAATGCTTACTTGAACTCATCTAAATCTAGAATGCCTTGAGCATTTCGATTTTTACTGTGGTTTCCAAGTTAAAATTTAAAAGCATAGGCAGTAGCCTTCAAAGCCTGCATAAGTAGGGAGAAAATACATTTTGGAGATGACTGTGCTGGTTTCTAGAGTCCTTAAAAAATTACCAATATTGCTTTTAGGAACTTCAGGCAGACTGGAATGTTTAATGAAATCCTGTCCTTCTAGGGAGGACTCACTGGCCACTTCAGTTTTCTTAGATTCAGTTAGGACACAGTGGCTCAGTCAAGGAATACTGCAGCTAGGAGAAAAAAGAGGAAAGAGGCAGGAAGGCAAAAGAGAAAATAAAGAAGGGTGTCTGCTAAAGCTGAGAGGGTGTATCAGGCTTGGTATATGAACAGTCAGTGTGCCGTGATTACAGGTGTAACCTAAAAGCAAGAAAACCCATAGAAAATACTTGGGAAATAAGATGGGAAAAGAAGCATCAGGCAAACAACAAAGAAACATGAAGAGATTCCCATGAGGCAGACCTGATTCAGCACCAGTAAGGTGCCCTTTCCAGAGCACATGCTCCACCTCCATCACACTGGGTCAGTCTGATAGGAACAGCCAGTGGACCTGTGTGTGTCATAAAGAGAGCTTCCCTATCGACACCCATGGGAAACATCTGAAGGTGGATAGGGCAAGAAGGGGATTGGCATCCACAGTAGCAGCAAAAGGAAAAAAAGAAAGCATCAACACATCCCCATCCATAAACTGCAGCTGTACAAGGGAGCTTTCAGTAATGTCAGGAATACTCTTGAAGTTTATACAAGTCACTCTTCTCAAAATGAAGAGAAAGAAAGTACTGTCATCGATTCCCAAATGCATTGTGGGCTGATCACATTAAATAGAAGAACACTGTGATTAACGACAGAGTAGAAATGGATAATAAAGTGGGGAATTTTTCAGAAATATAAGGCTTGCCAGAGAAAAGTGCCAATCATATAATTTCAACTAGTCACAAATGGCATTAGCCACGGTGAAAATGGATGTCTTTTTGTCAAGGAAATCGTGAGCATATGACCACTGGCTGAATTGAGCTGAAAGAATTTGTGATAAAATGGAAGGATGCAAACCAAGTTTCCACAAAGAACCAAGTGTTACACCGAGCAGGAACTGCAACAGGCACTGCAAGCCCCAGCTCAGCTGGCAGGAGGAGGGAGGATGGTTAGGGAGATAGATAAGCTGCAAGAAGAAAAAAACAAAAAAAAAAATCTGTACTATCGCAAATGAAAACAAGTCCAAATATAGCATGCAGCTATAGTGAAAATGTGTCTACAGGAGCTGATGCAGTCAAGAGCCAGCAGTCATAGTCTACATACTCTGGTCACATATGAAGGGGAAAAAAAAAAAAAAAAAGGGGCATCCTCCCAAAATATCCCAGAACACAAATGCACACAGAGAAGAGTGTACTTGCAACTTGCAACAGTCATCATGTTATTGACTGAGATTGAATGAACTCACTCTTAATGCCTTTCCCACTTGCAAGACCTGAAGCAAGGCTGCCTGTACACTCAGCATGTGAGCAGTCAGAATATTCTTTGATGACCTGAGTACTGCAAAGATATCTGGAAGTTTGTCCACCTGTAGCTTTTGTTCTTTAAAGGTTTTTTTGGGTAGTCTTGCTCCTCTCGAGTGTATTCAATGGCCACATCTACGTGAAGCAGTTGCTAGCTCTTGGCAGCCACTGACACTTTATATATCCTTGTAAAACCTGGCAGAAAAAGATGCAAAGAGAGGAGCCTAAAGCTTTTACTTGGCTGGAGAACACAGAGCAAAGGTACTACATGCTTTGGAAATACAGTGTCTGTATAGCCCTCACTGCCTCACATGGGTACAACTTCAGTAGCAGAAATTCCTCACTTGAGAGGGGCATAAGAAGGCTTATTTTGTATTTAAAGAATAGGCACAGACACACATATCTGGGTGAGAAAGACAGCTTCTGGAGCAGCCAGTCCTGGCACTCTGCAAGCACTGTGTTCTTGTGGCACACACCTCCTGGAACAGGATCTTACTTCACCATGCAGTGGGTTTAAAGAATGTGGGCCCAGTTCTCTCCTGGCTGGGTGTGAGCACCATCCAAGATCACTGCCATTACATACATCTTGCAGAGCAAGAGTTGGTCTGTTTGCATGTGATTTGAGAACCCTAGCAAAAAACACTAACAGCCTATGAGAACTCTCAGTTATGCCCTGAAGACTAGGCTGTCTGCCAAGAGAACAGCACATTAGGCACATGCATCAATAATTTCCATCATCTATCCACCAAAGAAAGAGATTCCATTCACCTTAAAATGCATCACAGTGGATTTTACCATGCTGAAAAAGGCAAAACTTGTAGTATTCTGAACTATCATACTCTAACAGGATTGGTTCCCCTTAGTGCTGCTCAGATGCAGCTACTGCCTCAAGGAATTTATATTAATTCAGTGAATCCCATCCCTTCTGTGGCAGGAGCAGGCTTTTTTGCCATAAATTGGCTAAACTCCATGGCTATAACTGATCAAATGAGGTGTGCCCATACATAATGTTTAACCATAAAATTTAACTAAAGAAATAAAATTTGAACACTGGCCAATAAAGTGGATGGAGCAGTGGCAGAGACAGTCCCAGCAGCAAACCTATTCCCAGCACTGAGTGGGGGACAAGCATTTCAGAATGTAGAATTAGGTGAGCCAGATTCCAAACTGGGGATTTCCATACATCTTTTAGAAGGCTGAATTTAAACTGAAGGCTGTTGAACATGCTATTTCAATGTCATTTGCTCTTTTGCTGTAAGTATTTTAGAGGTCTTGCCCAACTCTCTCAGCTGAGAAACTGCCCAGCAATGTTCTGTTCTGCATTTTGCTGCCTACTGGGTCATTCTGGCTAACACTGCATTTTCAGCTGACTGTGCTGCACTCTCGGAAGAAAGACAAACAATTCTTGCCTACATCTGAAAAACATTTTGATCAATAAAAAAAAGAAGCATTTTAGTTTTGTGTGCTGTTCTTTGCCTAGGATTGGAGTTAAAAATTGAAATGAAAATAAAGCAAATCCCTCTTTCAACCTTTCCAATGACATTGCTAAGTGTTTTTACATCTAAATACTGACTTAGATAATCTGGGTTTGCATTCCCTGGCCTGGTCCTGCCTTGTGAAAACTGGAGTCTGGGAAGATCACACCTCTGTTCATGGGGAACAGAGAGCTGATGTTCCTACCCCAAGCAGCTATTTCTCCTTCCTCAGCCACCACCTGCTTTTCCACATTACCTTCTGTACCACGTCTCCATTACCTGTCTTTAAAGAACACACAGCCTGGGCAGGTAAGTCCCCTGTATGGCAGGAAAGACCAAAGGCACTGTCACTGTCTACAGCTCCTCTTCCTACCACTGGCTCTCTCTTTCCAAGCTTTTGAGGGTTTTCCTTAAATACTCCACAGACAGGTCACTGGCTTTACCTCCTAAACCTTCGATTCCAGTGAGGCTGGGCAATTAGCATTTGTCTCTCAGGATGTCTACTCAGACCTCCTGGCCAAATCTCAAAATAAGCCCAAATCCCCACACAGTACTTGGGTAACAAAGGCTCAGCCACCAGAGGAACAAAAACAAAAGGAAAGAGACAAAGCAAGTCACAAAGTCGCAGCGATAGAAAGGGCAATTTGTGAAAGCTTGTCCCCATCTCACTCACTGTAAATTGCTGGGGTTTAATGTCCTGTGGGAAGCAGTGCAGCTACTGGAGCCAACAGCACAGCCAGTGTTTTCTCTCTGGGATATTTTGGGTCATTAAATGTTGCTAAAGACATATTTGTCCTTGGAAGGCTTAAAAGCAAACCTTTTAAAAAACTGGCAGGTGGGATTCAGTGAGGTAATGAATGATGTGAAAGAGCCAAGTATTAAATTACAAGCACTATAGTATGACAGAAATTTCACATCAGCTAGAGACTAAAGTAAAATTCAGTAACTTGTTTTGAAACAGCAAAAAAGACTCCCTGATTTTATCAGTGCTGCTTGAGATCTATTTGAAACTGGCATGCAGCAGAGGATAATTTCCTAATATCACATTCTCTCTGAATGGCTCATTTGTTTACCATCAGCAAAACGAAACAGGATTTCAAATAGATTGCTTCTTCACTGTACCCTGCCAAGGTCTAACACACAGACACAGGTGGGTGATTTTCTATCCAACCAATAGCCAAAACTTCAGTTGCTGGCCTCTCCAGGAGGCTGTGCTGTCCTCTACAGCTTGTGAGCCTGAGTGGTACCAGAGGTAACAATTGTCTGGCAAGATAACCAAGGCTTGAGTGATCAAGATGAGAGAAAGGCTAAGGAGGCAGAGAAGTGGTTTCTCCTTTCTTGCTCTTGGCAAAGGATGAAAAAGGACCTCATTCTTGTGGGCAAAATGAAATGTAGAGTTAACAGAAAATGTTTGCTACAAAAATTACCAAACAAGACATAATATTTCTCTTACTTTCAGGGGAAATAAGACAAGTAAAAGCAACTGCTATCACCTAGAAATGTTTTTCTTGCAGAAAAGATGTAACTGGGACTGGGCTTATGGCATTTACCTGTACTGCCCCATGGGAAACCCCTGCTTGGAGTTTTTTACAGCATCCACAATGCAGTGCAGATCTCTGGGTGAAGGACAGTGATTCCTTCTGGAGAAGGACACATCATGGTCTTGCATTAGAATAAACATTCCACTTATTGCAGATGGATTGTAACAGAGTCCTGATGCCATCTCTAACCTGGGCACGCTGCCATGCTGCAAATTCATTCCAGTGATGAACTGAGATGGCTTTGGTCCTCTTAGTCTCAGTCTCTCTGGAGACAGTCCAGGCCGGCTTTCCCTACTTTTTGACAGCCCTTGGCTTGCTTCTTCCTGGCTCAGCAGTTAATTTCCAAATTTCCCACACTCCTGACATTGCTCCAGTTTGATTCAGCCATGCCCAATNAAAAAAAAAAGGCAAGGAAGAAATCCAGGCCCTTCTACAAGCCTGGAGTGTGATCTCCAGATGGTGAACATCCACACTTTGCTTCACCTTTCCCCAGCCCCTCAGATGCCCTCTCAAGAGGAAGACTGAGGTGTTATTACATTCCCTCCTTTGCCTCCTGCTGACAGTGATGCGTGGAGGGCCCTCTGCTGAGCATCACATGCAGCTCCTCAAAAGCAGATTTTGAGCAGAATTCCACCCCACAACAGAAGCAATTAGAGGAAAGCCCAGAGGGCAGCTCCTAAGGAGCACGCCTTTGTACCCCTCCTGACTGAAGCCAGCAATGTATATTGTGTTACAGATGGACCAGAAGTTTTGAAAATCCAGACAGTTATTTTTGATGTTTTTAGATGCTGGTTAACAGTTCTAAATATTTGCCTGCTGTTGGTAATCATCCAGGTTCATTAATTAGTCAGAAAACATTCAATTAGCAAGAAATTAATTATGTTTTTAATTACTCATTCTTCTGTGATGATATATAGCATAAGCATAGATGAAATGAACAAAATAGCAGAAGATTATGCATGCAGAGTTGGAAGGTAGCCTTCCCTGAAAAGTCCTTTTGCGAATCCTGACTGAAGCCAGTAAAATAAGATAGAAGATAATGATGGGAGCTGGGGAGGAACTTTTACAATTAAGGACACATGTGGGTCTAGATTCAAACTCAGGTCTGACACAGGATGTGCAACAGCTACAGTCATTCAACCATTCCATCAGCACCAGGTACAACACGTTAGACTCGAACCATCCCTTTGTCCAGCACCTCCTGTGAGCATTTCTGAAGCCTTGAAGCAGCTGACAGAAGATGCTTGACAGAAGGATGAAGGATGGATGCAGGCCATTCAAACACAACACTGGGTATATTCAGAATGCTCTGGCTTCAGGCATAGAGTACCTTGCAAGGTTCAGGGCAAGGGAATGAGGAGATGCAGGACAGGAGCTAACACACTTGGCTGGGAGAGTCCAGCTGAGATGCCAATCCTACCATAGGCCCTTCCTAGCACAGATGTGCCAGCTGGACTGCTTGGGACCTTCTGCTGATGCACTCTTGGCTAGGTGTTTCCAGCAGCTGTGAGACTCTCCCACCTCCTTAGTGGGCCAGCAACTCCATCTCTTGGCCCTCGAGGAAGAGGATACCTCCCATGGTGTTTTATGGACACTTAAAGTGGAGGTGGTTGAAAATATAGATATATTTTAGTGTTCAGCGATGGAGCAGTGTAAAACAACATGCTGCCATGGGAAGCACCAGGTGGGGTTTGAACCAGCACTAGATTTGCCACTGAGCACAGCTATGAAGTTGCCAGACTGGTAATGAAGGGAGCTGCCTGCTGCATTTCAGGAATCAATGACACATTGTCATTCTCTGCAGGATAAACTGAGAACTCTGAACTAAGGTCTTGACAGGTAAAGTGCCTTTGATTTTGCCTTTAATTCAGCAAGCACACAACATTACTGGATTCTCTGTATTAATAATAAATACATCCTGAAGCTCATGTCAGTGGCAGGGTTTCAGTTCTAACCAGAGAACAGCATAGCTCTGCAAACAGCATGTCTGCAAAAAGCAAGACACTATTCAGTGTAGCCAAACACAGGAAACCTGACAGCTGTTTAATAGCACATGGAAATAAAATGATAGTAATAATATCCATAATTAGATGTATAAATTCCTTTCTTATTTTCAGCATTATTTTTTCAGTCAAAGAAAGTCAGTTCTTTATTTCCTTCAGTTTTCTTCCCAATAAAAGATCTGAAATAAAGGCAGTCATGAAGAACTGGTTTAGATCCCAGAGCTCTCTAGGCTAGGAACTTCTGGATATATTTAGGTGCAATATGTATCCTGTGACTGCTCCCAATGACCAGCAGACCTTGCTCTGCTTGCCCCCATTGCCTCCTGCAGAGGCCAAGCTCAGGATGGTGACCCCAGGCTCAGGTTTGGGGTTGCAGAGGGAGCAGGCCCTGGCAAACAGCACTGGTGTGTGGGTTTGCACAGTGGGAGCACAGCACAGCGTGAGGCTCAGCTGCAGGCAGGAGGAATTACCATGAAAAACAGAACAATGAGAAAAATGGGATGTGGAAATTGTCTCACCCCTGAAATGCCAGTCTGAGGGTTTACAGTACCATCCTCCAAGATGGGGAAAAAGCTTGTCTTTCCCTTTGTTTGATGAAAGCCATTTCAATTTCTGTATTTTAAAAAGCAACAAAGTTTCTTTAATTAACACTTTAATTTAATTTAAAGTGTCTTTAATTAACAGCCCAAGTTAAAGATTGATAAATACTGTGTTGTTTTTCAGGCCAGATCCATTTATTTAAACAGATGTTTAGAAAGTGAAAAATTGACATATAGGTTTTAACTGGTATACATGGATACACAACACCAGCTGCATCCACAAAGTAAATAAGCCATAGCCATGATTGAGATGTTTTCCATCACGCAATTATTGTGACTTGGTTTGCTCCTTATATCCACTCAGAGCAAACTGAATTGGACCAAACAGATTTGAACCTATATGTGATAGCCCAAGATGAACCTTTTTTTTTTTCAGTGTAAGTTTGAACCTTTGAATTGATGTTCCCAGAGGAAAGCTTAAAAACTGTGTTTGAATGCTATCAAAAACATACACTGGACTTTTACATATAAAAATAATGCATTTGAATCTGTATTTAACAAATCACTGGGTAATTGTTACATTGAATTCAGTCTTTTGGCCAAAGTAACATTAATTTAAGCTCCATCTCTTATCTCAGCTGTAGAGCAATTCTTTATTTACTATACTGCATTTAGACTGAGGGATCATTAACTCCATTGATGGCAAGAACCTGTAGATTTTTTCTAATTTACAGTTTCACCACTGAACATTGTTTTCTCAGTGCTGGGAATGAATATGAATCTGAGTGGTGCCAAACCAGCACTGCCTTCATTGACTTCAGCAAGAGTTACAGCTGGTCTGTAAATCACGGCCTTTTAGTGCGTGTTTGTGGCAGAGCAGTATGTGAGGTGAGGGCTGGTCACCCAGGTGATGTGTCATGCTGAATTTGAGTTCATAAAAATATTTTATTGGAAATCTCAGAAAACAGTTTGATCTCTCTTCCACATCTTTGAACCTACCTATACTCTGAATAAGGACTGCAAATTACTCTAGTAACAGGCAAACATACAAGTATGTTGCATGTTGCCACAGAGGACTCTAAATATTGTAATACTAAATAGATATATAAAGGCAACATCAACAGACTAAGGTGTGATAGTTAGACGTGGTATTAAGATTCCTGAGATAACTTTGTTTATGTCTTGATTTTGTTTTAGTGTTTTATTGCTATTCAGTTGTGCAAGCATTCAGTGGCACCTTTTCTCAACACTTTCAGCCATATAAATTGAGGTATTGATTTCTTTAAATAACCCACCGGTCTGGGTGAGTTACTGGCAGACTGTGCTGCACTTGTCTTGTTCTGGTTATCAGCACCCATTTAATCAAACACTTAAAATGCTTAACAGAACATAAGGATGGTTACAAATCTTCTTTGAAAGACCTAAAAGTCAGCACCATCACCAGTATCAATGAATAGCTGTTCCATGTTAAAAATAGAGTGGATGGTGGAGGCTTGGTCAAGACAGCACGGTATGAATCTATTCTAAAAAATATTATCTAAAACCCAGTGTATAGCAATAGCCTAACAGAAAAGGGACATAAAATCAAACTGCTAGAGCTTAAATTACAATTGGAAGTGATGCAGAGTCTCACCTAGGTCAGGTCAATAATACCATGTGAAGAGTGCATGTCTCTAAAAGTGACACAGCCATCAAGGGTGCAATCTCTCTCCCCATTAGGACACGAAGAATACCATTAAGACCTCAGCAAGAAATTTTGGATTGATCTCACATACTACAGCTAGACCTGTAGAAAGGAATGTCGTTGATGTTCTCATCCATATCCCAAAGACAAAGAAACAAGCAGTTCAATTACCACTGCAAAATGCTAACCCAATAATCACTACAGAATTACGTCCTCCTCCCAGCACGAATGTGAAAGATTTGTTACCAGTAACCCGACCCCGGAGCCTCTGAGTGCATCTCCATCACAATTAGCTCGGGAGCAGCCCTAAGAGCAGGCAGGCACTGTGAGTCCCCCACGGAGCACTGATACAGTCACAGGTATCTGACTGTCACTGCACAGATCTGCAGCATCAGTGCTTATATTCCAGTGAAACCTATTCCTGTGCATCAGTCAATGTGCAATAACCAGTTCAGCTATTGTTTTGGTATCTTAAATACACTGCAGTTAAAAAGAGGGTCATTTCACAATGAGCCCACCTTTCTTTTCCCCAAAATTCAACTATCTTATTTTTCCATTAGCAGATTGTGAAGTACTGTATTTACACTAAATTACACCAAGTACATTAAAAAGACCCATCACGTTTAACCCCAGCCAGCAACTCAGTACCAGGCAGACACTCACTCACTCCCTCCCAGGATGGGGAGAAGAAACAAAAACCAAGGCAGTACTTAGCAACAGCCAAAACATCACGGTGTTGTCAACATTAGATTCATACTAAATCCAAACCACAGCACTGTACACGCTACAGTGGGAAGAAAATGAACTCCACCCTAGCTGAAAACAGGACATCAAACACTTGACAGAGTTTCTGTCAGCTCAGTAACCGGTATTTATTTGTGGCAATGATTTTTCTAACCACACCCAGTCAAATGATGATTTAGATGTTATTGTCTGTAAACACAGTTTCTGAAAATGTTTGAACACCTTTCAAAAGATGCAGAGTACTTAAAAACTTATAGAAGGGGTGGCTTTAAATTGTGGTGGGAAATCTGATGCAGTCTCCCGATTAAAAGTTACATGAAAATAACAACTGCAAGAATGCAAGTTGACAGCTCCTGCATCCAGAAGTGAACATCAACTGAATTTACTTAAAAGTTATATTCAAGTCGAGTATGTGCAAAATACAGAGGGTGTCCAATTTGATGGAACAAATAGCTAATATTTTTTTCCACTTTTCACTAACAGAGAAGACAGATGACATTTTAATGGTGTAATCAAGACCCTGATTGCCACTGGTGACAGAATATGCCATGAGATCTGAATGGATATGATAGATAGGAGTACTTGCATTGCATTGTATGTTTCTGCTTGAAGTATCACACTCAGTTTTTTCTTTTTCTTTTTTTTTTTTCTCTGCTGACAACAGTCCTTCCAATTCTTCAATTTTTTAATAAAGCAGCAAAGGCTGTGATGAAAGTCTGTGAAGGTTGGAAAACTGTGCTCAAATGTCAGTGTAATTACCATTTTCATGTTGGTCTTAAAAGTTAGTTTTGCCAGCAGAGAATATGCAAGAGTTTAACTGTTTACATGAAGAATTTAGAACTAATGCTTTGTGCTAAGAATCAGGCCACCGAATCACTTCAACATATTCCTTACAATACTAATATTTGCTCTCTTTTACTGTCAGCAGAAATATTTCCAGGATTGTGTTCTCAGATTTGTAATTTCAGAAGTCCTTGTGCAGCAATGTCTGCATTGGCATATGCTTTTATTTCTTCTTACACTTTTACCTTATGTTTGGGACATTTTGTTTTTGGTAAAGCATAATTAAAGCACCCTAGACCATATCTTCTCCTTATTGGAACATTTACCCTTGGCATATCAGGAAGGAAGATATTCTATATATATAGCCTTGTCCCGTATCCTTGATGTGCTCATGTCTCAAAATTAGGAGAAGAAAAAATTTGGATGCATAATGAACATGTGGTGGGGCTCTCAGTCCTAACTATTTAGCCAAGCAATTATAAAATTACAAAAGTTCAAAAGGCACACAAGGAAGTGTCATAATCAGAAATGTAAATGAATCACAATACTTGTAAGAAGCTAATTAAGAGCCTAATAAATCCCTGTAGCATTGGATTAATTCCATTAGAACTCTGGAAAAGAAGAAGCAATTTTTTCATTTACATGGGAAAAACACTTTCAAGGATACCTTGTGGGTCAGACCAGTGCTGAAGTTTAGAACATTATCTGACACCCTCCACCAGAGGTACAAATTGCAACCTAAAAATAATTTTGAGTATTACTGAAGGATAAGGTGGAAGAAGGCTCCTTCAGGAAAAAAGAATAAATGTTACCTCTCATTTTCAGAAGTCTACATCTTCATATCTATGTAGTCAGCCCTAACTATGCTTTTTAGCAAGCCACACAAGGATGCCCTACAGACTCAGGGCCATCTTTTCAAACCTAATTTTAAAAGGAGAACTGTTTGCTATCAAGTGAAACACTGTCTACAAAGACCTAATTTTAAAAGCCAAGTTGGGTTTCCCTGAGGGTGGCAGCAGTACCTGCTGGCCATGCTGGCACTGGGGATAAGTCAGGCCTCTGTCAGTTCAATAGAACACAACATGCAATTTTATCATTGCTTAGCTATCAATATCATATTATGCAAAACTGCTGCAATTTGAAAGTAATCAATACCTGCAATTCCATTATTTATAGAAATTACTTTAACTACAGTGTGCTTAAGGGAAGAGTGACAGGCTAGTAAATGCCTCTTAAAAGAGACAAATGGTTCTGTATTAGAAAAAGAAAGGATGGCATAATCCAACAACCTTTTTTAAGCTCTAGATGCTGTAAGTGTGGTAAAAACGTTTGTTTTGGTCTGCATTCCTCCAGATCCACCCATCATCCTGGTGATCCTAGAGAGTCTTCAAGGGATGGCAGAAGTTTTTGGATGATCACTCTCTCCCGTAGCTGTATTTGCTCACAAGTGGCTGTAATGACGCTTCACCACATCAATAACTTATTCCAATACAGCTTATTGATGATATTTGGCAGTTTCCTCAGCTGGTAGATTTCACACCAACCATTTTATAATCATATAGAATCATTCTTCTGTGAGTCAAATTCATAAAACATAATTCTTTCTTCAACTTCAAAATAAAAGTTTTAGTTTTAATTATTCATTTTTACTTACTATCTTCATTGAACAATAATTATGAGGTTGGGTCTTTTTTGTAAAATTTTATATTAATATTTTGCATGTAAAAACATTCCTGCAGTTAAATACCACAAAAAGTCTAAATTATTTTCTTATTTCATAATGAAAGAAAGGAAACTTTTTAAAAATGTAAACAGATTTTTATCCAAACATAACAGTTTTGAAAAGGAACTTACGGCAATAGGACAGGGAAGAGGGAGTGGTTTCACACTTACATGTAACCGCTTTTGAAACTGAATTTTCAGTTTCAAAATTCAGCTGAATTCAGCTGGTATTTCTATAAAACTAAATACAATTCCTCAATCAGGAAACAGATTAGACAAAGATTTATGGTACTTTAGTCTATTATTTGCACTAGAATGAATCTGAAGCTTTCCAGCAAGCAGCCAAGGTTCAGAGACAAATGGGTGGAAATGGAGGACAAACACATCAGCGTAACAACATTAATCAGAGCTTCAGTCCTTCATTAGCAGTGGACATATCTTAAGCTCTTCCCTTGAAGTGCCTTAAAATGAAGAGTTCCAGTGGGCATCTTATCAAGGACTACCTGGTCATGAGCTCCAATGTCAGTGATGAGCTGACTTGCAGGTCACAGTTTAAATGTTGCCAAGATTATCACTGAGCAGCTGACAAAAGCTTTGTTCCTGGGGTTAAGTGATGAGGAACAGCACCAGCACAGGGTTTGGGCAGAGCATCAGTGCTGGTGGGAAGCAGAGAGGAACAGGGGCATCCTTCACAGGCAGCATCCTTGGAACCTGCAGTTACCCTGCCTGCTGTGATTGCACTGTTCCCATTCCAGAGAGGGTTCAGAGCTGTAATTACCAGTGCAATACCCCACAGCTGACCCTGCCCCACTGGGTCTGTTGGTTGGGTTTTGATTAACATGGTACTTAAAGTCTCAGTTTATTTGAATCTCAAGATGTGCTGCCATCTTCTCCAAGGCACTTCTTCTCCTCTGTCAAAGACTTTGTTTCCTACTACAGCAGATTTTAAAGCAGGATTTCAACTCAGCAGGTGCAGAGGGCACTATAGAGGTGCAATGAGAAAACAAAGGCTTGGAAAGCTTTTGTCAGCCTAAAATACTGCCTGGTATTTTGGTAAAATGATTATAATGATAATAGTAATAGCTGTACCAACAGCTGAGGTTTGCCATCGAAAACCTACAATTTTAAACAACTGTGGCTCCTAAATTATGACAACTACCAGCCTGTACACTTCTACATTTACTCCCTTTAGTTTGTGTCTCTTTGTCTGTAAAAATAGTGGATCTTTGCTCTTGTAATTCCCCTGATTTAAATATCCTTATGTCCTCTGACCACAGCACACAGAAGCAGGCTGATTGCTCAGTCTGTGACCAATGGTCTCAGAGTGCTTGATTATGATTATGTTTAAGAGTTGCATTAAGGTATCTGAATCAGACCAGTTATAATTAGAATGAAACCATCACAGTAACAAAGCAACATGAAAATGTACTGTTCCTTTAGAAGAAGAGCCACCTAGAAGATACAGCATTTTACATAGCTAAGAAATCTGATTATGGGTCATTCTGTGTGTGCAGGGGTTTAGCTATAAACAAGGTCTGGAATTTCCTTTCTGTGACAAGTCCCACTTTCAGAAAATATTTCCAAGCAGAACTGCAAGAAGAATGGGACATTTTGAGCTCCTCAAAACATTACAACACTATTTCAATTTTTTTTAATAATACATTTCAGCGCTCCTGAAACCTTGATGATATACTGTCATGACCTGAAACAGGCAACTCCAAGCTTTAAATTTAAGGTGTGTTTTTTTAATAGCAAAGCACTACTTTCAGGGAATAGTAATTGGTTAGAATGTCTTTCCCTGGTTCTGTTCTCTTGGACGAGCTGAAGACTCGTGTCCAAATATGCATCCCACTGGAAGTACTGTTAATAATTGATTACAGCTCACTGGCCAAACAAAATCACTGTTTTGAAAAAAGCTTTGAAAGCCTTGTTTTCTAAAATGTTTTTTAAGAAAAAAAAGTGTAATTTTTAAAAATATCTGGACTGATAATCTATACAGCTCATATATTTACCAAGAGAACTCACCACTCTCAAACTACATGCTTTTGAAAAGTGCATTTAAATACAATGAAACAGCTTTTTATCCCATGATAAACTTGATTACATATGGATGAGCAATGGCACAGAACATTTTCAGATGGAAACAGGAGTCTGTGATGGGCAATCAAAGAGGCAGCTCTCCATGGCCTTCGCTTGACTGGGGTGAGTGGGAGAACTATGGGTTTACAGCTATGGAGATATAAAAATGGAGCTTAATATTGTAAGCTTGTTTAAACTTTTTTTTCCTAATGACATTTTTGACATCTTTGCACATTCAGATATTTGAAAAATGGAAAATCAAGTGTATCAGCATTATCCCACAAGGAGCAATCCCATTCCATTCTCACCTATTCTTTCCCATTTGTCCTCTACAGCAACAGATTCATTGTTTGGCCAAAGAAAAAAACCAAATGAAGGAAACATTAAAATCCCAACTTCATTTTCAACAGTACAACATCAAGACCTTGCCCTGCCTAGTAATGCTGTGACAGGGGCCAGTTTTTGGCAGTGAGTACCCCAGCCCTGCCTCCTGGCTGGGCACAGCACAGGGGCTCCCAGCAGGACAGCTGCTCCCTGTGCCAGCCAAGGCCTTCATCTGCCCGTGCCAGGAGCACTTCCAAACCTTCCCAGTGCCTGGTAACACAAGTGTTAAAGTGAAAGTCAGTAAAGCTCAGGTCTTAATTCCAGACTTGGCATTCACATGCCATGTCTAATTGTGTGTTGCATTAAGCATTCATGAAGAAAAAAAATCTGTAAACGATTGCCCGTAATAAAAGGGACTGCCCACAGCCCAAGCTGCACACCAGGAGCACAAGCTTGCCTAGGGTTGTGACTGCTCATCATGATGTGCCCTGGTGTCCCAGCTGCCTTCTTACCTTGGCTGAGGGCTGGTAGGAAATCTGGTTTTCCCCTCACACGTGGAGATATATTCTGTCAGCATAGTGGGTTTTACAAACCCATTCTGCAGTACGTGGGTTTCCCAGGCAACACATGCAACATAGGCTGCAGCATCCAAGTCACTTGTGTTGACAAACCACACACCATCTGCCATTACTACAGCTGCTGCCTCTACCACCTTGAGGTTTTCAGACTTTTGTAAGAGTTACAGTCACCTATTGCTTAACAGGGGGAGAAACTAAGGCAGCTGGTGATGGCTCTGCAGTGGTACATGGCTATTGCACGTGCTACCACACCACGCTGGCTCCTTCTGGGCTTTTCTGTTTAGCAATGGAAAATGTAAAAGTGATCCAGAAAAGGTTGATCAAGTGCATTTCACACTTATAACTTGAAAAAGAATCAACACATAAGTGAAAAGCAAAAACATTAATATGAAAGCATTAAAAAAGAAAAACCATACTTGTTCACAGATTCTTACCATTTCTTAAGCAGAAGAAAGGAAATAAACAACTTTATTTTAAACCAGACTATTTTATGACATCTCTACTATTGAAATAAAGAAGGAAATAGAGCCGGCAATCTGACATGCAAATCAGAGTTCAGCAAGGATACAGATCTAATTCTGTACAAGTGCAGTAAAACCTGCAAGCAGTGCACAGCATGTGCTCATCATTCACGTGGGCTTCTCTTCCTTGCTAAATCAGCACTAGACACAAGGAGGACAAGGCACAACATGACCATGAGCCGTGGTTCTGGCTCAGGCAGTGGTTCCTGGCAGTGTCTGGCTCTGCCCCAGCCCTTCTGCAGGCATCCTCCTCCCCAGCAGCATGGTACCTCCTCACTGGCTGTCTCAGCAAGGACATTTGGGTCTGTACACCCCAGGAGACACAGAAATCACTGTTTTCTCCACTCTCTCTTTTGGAATTGTCCTAGTTGTACAGCAAGATTGATTTTATCCATTTAGATGAGTGCAAGCAGTGAAAAATCAGCAGCTTTTATAAAGGACAAAAACAAAGCTAATTTAAACTTTTTCTTAACAGCAATCCTAAAGGATACAGGACAGGAAAATGAATGGAAGAAGATGCAGTTTAGGTTACCAAAAGCACTGGCAGACAGCTGCTTAATCCCAGAATTGTCATGTCAATTTAAACCCTTCCCCTGGCAGGGATTCAATTCTTTTCATCTCTCCTGGGAGTTTGAAAAGGTCAGAGAGAGAACATTACCCTTGTGCACACGCAGGCTTGATTGCCTTTCTCAAAAGGCATCTCTGCTCGAGGCTTTGGCCGGCAGTTCAGGGAGGGAAAGAGCCAGGTACCCTCCCCCTGAGAGGGACAGAGGCTGCTCAGCTGCTGTGACACCGCACACCACAGCGGGCTCTGGATCCTCACGGGGCCTCAGCATCTGCCAGGCACCCACGGGGCCCTGGGAGCCCCCTGGGCTGACAAGGCCACACATAATTCAGAGTGTTTCTGATTGTACTCAGTGCTCACCCCTGTGGAATGTGGCCTGGAGTGGGTTTCACCCTGCTCATACCACAGAGATGCTCTCCCTGATGTGGCAAAAGGAGTTTTGCTCTCTGATCTTGTGTTTTCTGGTCCCCCTGTTTCTGTATCTAGTGAAAGAGGCCTATCTCCACCTGAAAGACTAGAGAGGAACAGGAGAGATTCACAGGTGCATTCACTCACCTGCAACCCTACAGTGTGCCAAAATACCACACCTTTCCCAGATCAGATGTACTGCAGAGCAGGACGATCACCATGCAGCAGAACCGCACCCAGGCACAGCAGAAAAACCCTCTCTTCTACATGTCATGGTGATCCATGCCTTTACAAACTCAAGGCCTTATTATTAAAGTTTCTTCTATATAGAAATGGAGCCATGAGAATGGAAAATCTCCAGCTGGTTTGAAACACAAGACTGATCTGCTCAGCAGCAGGGACTGTGGCAGATTCCTCATGGAGGGCTCCTTTCTCCCCACTGATGTTTTGATGCCCAGCTCAGTTTTTTGCCCAGCCCTCCATGGGGACAGACACAGGGACCATGTCTGCCAACAGAACCCCCTCAGACCATGGAAACTGCAAATCAATACAAGAAGGTTTAGCTCATTCCCAGCCATTTTTTTCACATGCAGGAAAATATGCACACATACATGAGTCTGTGTTCACCAAAAGAACTTGTAGCGTAACCCAGAACAAAAAAATCTGCAAGGTTGCTGAACTGCACATCTCTGAGGGGTCAGAGAATGGAGGACAGAGCAACATGCACTGAAGTTGGGCTAGAGCCCACCAGGAGGTGCTGAGGAGAGGCTGAGCCGGTTCCTGGCAATGGTACACCCGTGCTCTGCATCCCCCCTCTCCTGACCTCAGAGGGACTCCAGGAAATCTCGTTCTCAAAACTAACACAGTGCAGAGCAGTCAATAAGAAATGCAGGAGAACCCATACCCCTCCTCAGCTCATTTTACCAAAGGCACTCACTGCGTGCTCCTCCCTCCTTTGACTTCCCAGGGAGTGTTTTTCTCCTTGTCATTTACAACATCTTCTAGGACCTGCTGAGACTGCCAAAAATCTTCTTTAAGCACTTAGCAAAGGTTTCTGCCCTGCACCCACGAGTGTGCCAAAACCAGCCTTGGCTCATCACTATGCAATCAGAGTGCAGAGCCTCCTCCCCTGAGCTGCCACAATGATTGAAAGGACATTTGATCCCCAAACCACATTCCTGTCATGACTTCCAACCAGTTTAATAAATTTTCATAGTCAATTTGAAAAATTCAGCAAGAAGATATTGCCTTTTTTTTTCTTCCACCAGCCATGTCATACACTTTTGAGTTTCAAAGAAGTTTAAAGCAAGAATTAGGAATGAATCTACCCTTGTTTTAATCTGAAAGGCTTAAAAGCTTATTTAGTATAAATGATTTTCTGTGACAAACACTCACGATTTCATATTTTTAAAAACATTTTGTTTTCTAATATTTTGTAATAATTCAAAGTACCCCTAAATGCCTGGTTATCAGTTATATAATTCCTTTGACTAACCTCATATATATGGGATCACAAAAACCAGTGCTAAACAATTGAGGTTTCTGCTAGAAGATTTTAATTTTAGAGGTGATACACCTTGATCTGCTACAGTCTTTCAAGCAATTGTAATATTTTTCTTCATTCTTTTTCTCCCAGCTATTCCTACTCCTTGAAAAGCACAATACAATAATACAGATAAGTACTTTTAAAATGTATAAATCCTTCCCTTTTCTCTCCTAAACTGCCAGTGCTAGTTGCTGAATAAAATTATAAGTTGTGTCATAGTCTGTATATTAGCACTGGCTGATCAAAAGCAAACTTTGTAAGACAAGTGTCAGTGTAACCATGTACATTTTAAGAAAGTTTAGGCTTTGAACTGAAGGAATAAAAATTAGATCTGCACACTCATCTTGATGTTTGGCCATACCTTGAACAAAGACAATGAGGGAAAAACCTACACTCTAAATAGTTCCTTTGTTGTGCTTGATATTGAAATTCTGTGGACTTTCATAAAAGAAATATCAAAGCCAGAGAAGCAGCAAACAGAAAAAGCAAACACCAAACTGCAAAATGACTTGTAGAGAATACACTGTAGGAACTGTCTGTAAATTTTTTGTGGGAAAAAAACCCCACAGTGGAAAACATAACTAAACAATCTCATTTATTGTTTTCAGACAGATTTATTTTCAACTAGACTCCTTGGGACCATCCTAAAATTACTTCTTAAAGCCTACAAGCTCTAGAGCTGCTGCAGGAAGGATTGGAAAGCACATTTGGCTCACAAAGAAATAAAAGAATCTCTGACTATCTCTGTAATACGTGACTCACAACTGCAAGCTGGCTAGGCTACATGCCAAGTCTGTGTCTTGAAATGGCTCATTTATTGGCAAAGTTTTGTCCTGAATTTATCTAGATCTCTCTCAACAAAACATACCAAAAATAACACCTTTGGCTGCAACTGTGCTCCATGTGTGGAGCCTAGCAAAGTGACTGTTTTTATTTTGAAATCATGGCTATGGTCATTCCTGGACCCCAAACTCCATAACCTTTGAGGACTATCCCAAAAAAGCCAGCTGAAGATTTTCAATTTCCTTCTCTGCACAAGACTGTAAGGAAATTACTTGAATGTATTTAAGCATCCCAGAGTGAAGTGAACTTGTGAAGCTCTGATTTCTGTACATTCAAAGATCTAAACATAAGGCAGTGATACAAGTCCCTATTCAAGTGTGCATTTATAACCCTCTGCTAAACACAATGAAGAGCTCCCAGCAGACAGCATTTTTATTTATGTGTGGGTGTACTTCAGCTCTGCATTTCATTCTCAAAGCAGCACTTAGCAATGTTTATCCAGTCATTTGAGTCTTTTATAACACACATAGTTTTACTTCAAGATACAATATCAACTTTGGAACATCAATACCATGATAGCCCTTCTAAAAAACCAAAGTTGGCACTATCAGATTCAAGTATATCAAAACAAATTCCTACCACATTCTTTCAGATTTTTATGGAATACTGTTACATATGTGATACTTGCTGACAAGCTTTCAGCTCTATCCTAGGAGGTGACTGTAAATTCACGGTGTCTGCAGATGCAGCCTCTGCATCTCAGCCAGCCCCTGTGCAGTGCAGCGGTGCCTGGCCGTGCCTCTGCCCAGGACACAATCCTGCACCCTCTACAGGGGCTGGCAGTGGGGTAATCCTGTGTTTCGGCCATGTGGCAGTAGAATTTGATTTACCTTGAGCCCAGATCTGGTAACATGTAATAACAGAACCTTGTACTTCCCTCCAACATGACACAACAATGCAGATAACCAAAGCTGCTGGTCTAACCCCAAAAGGAGAAATTGTGGTGCACAGTAAGACATCCCGAGAGCAGCGAGTATTTAAGGACACTTTTTCCTGTCCGCCTTTCTCACTGAAGAGCACATCTGTGTTCTTGCTTCAGCTCAGAGGGGAGAGATTTGAATTGCACCTAGTTGTAGACCCTGATGCCTCATGCTTGCTTCACATGGCAGTGTCCAAGTGCACAAACTGGAATGTGTTCTCCAGCAGTGCATCCACAATGCTCCCAACAGCACCAGAGATTTACCACAGTGGAGTTCAGACAAGTTCAAATAAAATTATGAAAAATGCATAATAAGTGTGTCAGGACTTCATCAGCAGCTGTTCTGCTCTGCAGACCTGCCCCACTGGCTGATAAGCACACCTGACCAGCATGGTTCCAAACCACAGGGGCATTTTGCTACTGAATGTTTGCCAGGCAGAGCTTGCATTTCTTATCTCACAAACCACCAAGACTAATCCCATTGTGTGATGGACATTTGCTGCATCTTCTGTTCAGCATCACATGAGTTTCTTGGACAAAGTCCATCATTTAGATGTTGGCTAGTGCACATGCTTATTTTCAAAGGAGCTTTTAATCCACTTATGTTTAAAAGATTTATTGGTTTAATTATTGGTTTATTTTTCTGGTTTATTCCTACCCTTTGATGTTACTGGTTATTACAAAGCTCCTATAAGGGGCTGTTAATTACTCGTGACATTCAGAAATCTATCAAACTGTGATTTAAGGCAGCACATACATTGCTTGATAAAGGGGAAATCAAATTCTTTTTCACTTGTTAAAGAAAACAACATCTTGCAAAATGTTTTCATAATGGTGACATAAAAAATGTCTGCATTGGGACTGTCTGAAGGAACATAGAACTGAGGGAAGAAAAGAGGTGAATTTTCAGAGTGCCACTATCTCATAGGTATGGAGGAATATGTGGAGAAAACACAGGATACTTTTAGCAGGGGTGCCCCACAGAGACTGAGGTCTGGCATTCTCAAAGAGCAATGCTCAAGGACCTTTCAAAGGAACTTCATATTCTTGCTGTAAGAAGGCAGAGAATGGTGTTAAACCTCCACCCTCAGCAGGAGTTGCACATGGATGGAGTTGCATTTCCTTCTCAGGAAAGATGGCAGGTAACAAGGCTTGTTCCTCAGGCCTTGCACACTGGAAAAATGCATTGTCTGTGCCAAGCAGAAGAATTAAAAAGCTTGTTGTGCATCCATTTGCATTACTTTGCAATGCTGAATAGTACTTGCTAACATACTACTTTTCTGTTGAGAGAAAATCAATAGTCTACAATTTGATTTTCAAACCTCTATAGGATCTGCTATCACCATATGCAAAAAATGTGGAACTGTTGATTTTTATTTTCTTCTAGACAGATGAAAAGTAGACAGCAGATACTAGGATGTCTAGATTTAAAACAGTACTTCAAAATCTGTCTAGAATTTCAGTAAAAAGTCATTAGATTTGAGTGGAAGACCTGATAAAAAGATTTTGTTTAATGTGGTAATGAAATGCAGACAGACACTGAAAAGTTGAGAGCCAAGTGACAGGCTCCCAAATGAGAGAGGTCAAATTTTAGGAAGCTGAGTAAATGTGAAAGACTGAAAACAGTAGGCGTTGTTCTCTAAAGTAGACACTTAATATTTAGAAACCAAAATGCAAACTGATGTTTAGTCTAGATATCAATGATAAAAAGCATTAAAATGATCAGGCCTCAAATTACAGTTCCAAATATATTCCAAGGTATACGTGCCTTCACAAATCCACGTGTAAATGCAGCCTGTAGCTTTTGGCAGTTTAACCCACCATGGAAGTCAACTGTAAAAAAAACCTCTTATATCCCTTAGAACAATCCAAAGGAAAGACAACTGTGCACCTGAGTATAACCAGATTACTTGAGTGAGTGCTGGAAAAGTTGCTAAGAACTTAGAAGAAAGTTTTTCAGGGTACATCCTATTCCTGTAATTCCCTCTCACAATTTGAAGATGCTCTCAAATCTCTCTGGCACAAGTCCCCCCCAAGGACTGCACTGGAAGCTGTTCCCCTAGGTCCAGGGTACTTTAGATCTCTTAAGGTAAAGCCAGTGCTTCACAACTTCTCCCCTTAAGAGCTGGCCAGAATGACCAGTGAAGCACCTGGTGTGACTGTATAATGAAAAACCTTATCAGCTTTGCTTCTGGATGGCTGGAAATGTAACTTACCTGGACTGAATGTACTCTAATGGTTCAGTATATACTGAACCAGGTGTGCAGGTGTGTATTAGAGACTGAGTTTCATTCAAATCATGTGAATCCTACAGTCACTGTAGCTCTGAGTCAGCATTAAACCTTTCCTACTGCTGGGGTGTGCAACCACTGGATTCTTAAAATTGGATGACAATGCAAGAGGAAGAAGTACTTCAATCACCTGCACTGTATTCCTCGAAAAGCTTCTTTCCCAGTGGGCACTATTAGCTCTGACACTGACACCCACAGCTCCACCCTTCCCGTTGTAGGTGGTGTCAGTGTGTAGGCAGCAGTATCCAGCACCCCTTTGTGTGGGCTACTGGGATGAAACTGCTGCTGTTTCAGCTGACATGCAGGGAGCAGGCTCCAGAGCTATCAGTCTGTTGGGCATCACATCCTAAACATCAGCCAGCACAGACAAACCTAATCCAGAAACAGCCAAGGGATTGTCTCTTACACCCAAACACTGTTTAAGGCCATTCGATGTGCCTGCACTTCTCTTTGACAGAAACCAAATTGCACCCACTGCCATGTAGAGTCTGCAAGTCACACTTCACTGTGGGAAAAGCATGCAAACCTTATTTTAAAAGTTCCACAGTATTATTCCTTTTTGGGCTACAAAACACATGTAGATTTTCACATGATCCTTTTTAGTGCATGCCAGGAGAGTGCCATCTCTCCTGTGGCCTAAAGCAGTGTCTCTGGCTTTCCCTGTCAGGGCTGTGACTGTGACATATGGTGGCTACATGAAATGTCCCCAGAAAACACCTCTTCATGCCGCCTTCCGTGCTTTTGATGTAAATCATGAAAAAGGCAGGTGACTTTAGGTCATTCTGACCTTGGAAATCGGGGGTTTTGTACCAATGTAGTCATTCTTCCTTCTTGATACCAAAGCTACTGGTTTGATTGTCCTGACTTGATCTTATTTCTCACTTTACATTGATGTTTTGTCTCTGGATCAGTGTATTCACTTGGTCTGAACCACTAGGAAAAAACACTGAACATATTTTATCATAAAGAATGAACATTAAAACTGAGTGTAGCTTGGGTAGATTACATGGGCAGAAAGGGTTGTTAAGAAGCTCTGTTTGGAAGGGATTTCCCATTTCAGGGATTCACATTTCTGGCTGATTTAAGTATAAATGGGGAAAATGCATATTCTAAAAGAGATTATTCTAAGCCTTTTTTAAAAAAAAAAAGTCTATTTAAATATTAATAATTTTCTATAATGGCCCACTTAAATGTGAATACATATATTCTTTGATAGGTAATAAAATATTATTTCATGGTATTCTCCTAATTTTTGGACTTGAAGTCACTTCAATGAGAAAATAAATTTTGGCCAAGTGAGGTTTTAAAGCAGAGAATGACTTAAGCATCATAGTATTTTTATCTTGATACATGTATTACATACATTCTGCCCCATATTTGTGTCTGTAAGTAAATACCTGTGTCTGTGTATCTGTAAGAAATACATTAGACTCCAAAATAGGTAAAGATTTTAAATACAGAAATAAAGCCAAAAGTACCTCATCAGATTAAAATACTTTCAGAACTCTTCCCTAACTGAATGCCAATTAGTAGGAATTTGCCTGTAATACCGGCCGAGCTGAATCAACAAACATCATTAACTACAAACAATTTCCAAATCTGCTCCATTTTCCCGGACCCAGTACATTCTTTCAGCTGAACCGAGTGATTTTCCCTGATCACATGGATTAACATAAGCATGGGTTTAGACTACATCATTTAACAAACAGTTTATTAAAGATGTATCTCTCGTTCTGCCATGGCAATGAAAGCCATTACCAACCGCCTGTGTTAATTTTGCAACAGATCACAGTGGAGATCTGTACAACCCATTAATCTAACAGGGGTTTTCTAGTACTTCTCTTTCCATTCTTTAAATCTGTAAAAACATATCATTTCTTATTAAACAAACCATGAAAAATTTTGATAGCTGCAAGCTATAACTACTGTCATTTGTTTATTTAGAATGATGCAGGAACCAGTGCTAAAGATTAGTCACAGTACTGTTGACTATAACACGTGAAGAAAAGGCTTCTATTTGGTCTGCAGCCACAGATGGCTAAATGTATTTGTGAAAGCTGCCAAGCACAATGAAACAAAGATGAGGTGGTTGTAACAAGCAAAGTGCAAAAATGTCAGGAGTTCTTATCAGAAAAATCAGCCTGAGTGAAGTCAAATTCACATGACAAGGTGAGGGCACACGGACAGCCACAAAGCACACGCAGTTGTGCTTTCCAGCCCCACAGAAACACAGGCACATGAAGCAAACAAACCTCATCAGCTGTGTTGGTTGTCTTCTGCTTAAATTACCCACCCACTGAACACTGCTGCAAAGATCCTATTTATGGGTTCAGTGCCTGCTTTCAGATTCTACCTTGCAAAGATCATGTTATGTTGTCTAAAAGAAGAGCAAAAAGCAACTGTTCAAAAAGCAAGTTTCTGTGCCAGGGTTACTGGAGCTGCTGACCCCCCGTGCATCGGAAAGAAGCAGGTGTCACTTCACAAAGTCTCAGACTGACCCTTAACTCCATGTCTATTGGTGAATTTTCCCTTTACAGATGGTTAGCAGCATTTTTGAAGAGTCACGCCTTTCTCCTCTTCAATATTATATCCACAGAAGATTGCTTAGAAAAAGTAATTAGTGGACATTTAATGGTGTAATGTGAGAGTACAGTGGCTGAAAAATCAGTCATAATCAACTGCCTGAACTCTGCAAAACAACATGGTGCCCAAACATAGCTGTTGGGATTCCAGAGGTGAAGAGTGGAGAGGGGCAGGGTGATAGCCAGAAGATGCATCAGAGCTACCTGCAAACAAGAATGAAAAGATCAGGTCTTGATGCTTTGGGTTCCTCCAGAAGCAATCAGAAAAGTGAATCATTCAGGGTAGCCTCGAGAATATCACTGTCAGGGTAAAGGGAGTCACACACTGGGATGAGGTCTCATGATAATGTCAATATCAGATATATTAATACCAAATATGGTATAATTTCTTGATTATATTTGGACAAAAGGATGAACAGTAACTTCAGCTTATGATGAATGGAATATTAACAACAATCATTGCTTTAAACCACCAGGAAGTCCAAGCCATACCAAGGAAAAGAAACAGCCAACCTCCTGAAATCATTACATGAAGTAAAATGTGAGACACTGACCCTTGGTCAGTACAGCAGTTTGGTACAGGCATACAGGGAAAACAGAAAACTAGATGGGTTTGATACACAAAAAATGCAGGAAAAGCCACATATTGCACTCTTCTTACTGGAACAGAGGACTGGCAGCATCAAACAGCTTTTGAAACATTTCTAATAGGACCAGAGTAAAGGCTTTCTTATTTTTCATCAATGCCTCCAAAACAGCTGCAGTAGTTTATGATGCTTGTGCTTATCTTAAAGAGCAACTTCAACATATCAGACTGAATTCTTATACCACGCTCCCACATCTGTCACTAGCAATTGTGAAGAATGTCAGTAAAGTCTATGTGGTGAGTTCATTAGCTTCAAGGCACTCTGGAAATGCAAAATTCAGTATGTGAGTAAGTCAAAACCCTGGAAAGGGACCATGAGGAGGCAAGAACAAAATTTTTAATGAAAAGAAAGCCCTACAAATGCTAAGAAAGAAGAAATGTGACTGATGTCACAGGAGATAGCTAACAGCTATTCCATCTTGTGAGATGATAAGCTAGGGAAAGTACAGTCTGAGCAAATTTTCTTCTGGCCAGTAAAGGCCCCTAAAGCCTTTTTAGAACAGCCAGAGTTGTACCTTCCCCGAGAAGCCTTGTACACAAAGGGCCAACCACTCACGGGCAAAAAAGGGGCAGAACAAAGCAATATATTTCTTTTACTTTCACAAATAAAATTAACTATTCACAGGCCAAAAAGTCCGAGATCAGGGGCTAATGTAAGTAACCCAAAAAGTTCAACACAAGTCGAAAAGAGATGCTGACTGCTGGGGGCTGGAGACTTCTTGGAGAAGGATCAAGGATGTGTTCCATCTCTGACTTAATGACTTCAAGCTGATTGAGCTGATCTGCACATGCCTCTCAACAAAGCACCAAGGTCGCATCTTAAAAGTGTCTGACAACCAGCAGAGCTAGTAAAACCCATGGAGACTGCAGCAGAAGACAATCCTGCCAGCACGACACAGCAGCCATTCTGAGGGCTGCAGACACTCACCATTTTACAGTGGAAGTCATCGAACAGGAAACCTACAAGTGTTTGCCAGGCACGAAATTGTGCCAGGGGACTCCAGCATGCACAGAGGCTTCTGTTCTGCATATTCAAGACAGAAGAAAAATAAAAACCTGCAAGAAGCACGAGACAAGACTTCTTTCACCTTCAAAGAGGAATGGTGCTAGGCATTGAAACAACAGGTGAAACTGCAGCCACAGGAACTTCTGAGGAATGATGCCTGCAGGCTACTCCCTCAGAACTGTCATCCTCCCCTATCCCCAGAGTCTGCAGAAAAGAGGAATCTTTCAGCATGAGATAAGAGTCAGCAAATTAAAGCTCTCATGGACCAAAGGAAAATAAAGCAAACTCTACCATGGGACTCACATTAAGCCTTTTTTATCTCTTGTTATCAGAGGAACTATCTCAAAAATCTATAGTGATCATAATTGTTATGCTACCACATAGAAAGGAAAGCTTTTGTAGTGAAATCGTAGCTGAAGTCATTTAGTGATTAGCAGCTCAAAAGTGGCACTTTCAACTCCATCCAGATATTCAGTAGCTTCACTGCAGAGTGCGCCTGTTAAGTATCCCAGCCCATCTTGCAAGAACCCTAATTTCAGATTGTTCCCTCCAAAAGGCACACTACCAAAGTCTAAGAACAAAGCTATTGTAGGGCAGCTGGGATGGAAATCCTCAGTTTTGTGATTCTTGCCCATCTATTGTGGTATATGGACTCCCACATCCCCAGTACTGGCATCTGGCCACTCTCCACGCTGGTCAGGGCTGGACCTTTCCCTTTTCCTGAGGCCAAACCTCAGGAGGATGAAGGTGTATACAGAAATCACCAGATTCAAACCTAACAAAATAAACCAAGGAAATAATTCAAAGACCAACAAAAAAAAATTATGAATGACCTCACTGCAAAGTGGCTTTTAGGGATATGAAAGACAATGATTGAAATATTAAATCACATAAGCAATACTGATTTACATATCAGTTCACTTTTTATAATGTAATTTCTTAAATTAGTTGCATCCTCTCTGTTGTGACAGCTCCAAAAATAATTATTTGCTATCAGACATTTATTACTGTTAATCATGAACCTTAATTACTGGGACACAAAGACTCACTTTTGGCTGCCTGTTTCAGCCAACACTGTGCCAGCTGTCTAGGGTAGCTCAATGTAGTATACTACTACACTATACTCTTAGTTTCCCAATGGGTTTTACTTGCAATAACTTAACCTCCTACTCAAGCCAGAAACAGGTGCAAAATAAATCTTCTGGTCAAAGTAAAAAA
>VXBR01009608.1:1373482-1393859 GCA_013400215.1 Cisticola juncidis | reverse complement strand
TTTTTTTTTTTTTTTTTTTTTCCAAATAAGACTTCTTATCCATTAACTTTAAAGAGGAAAAATGGGCCAGAATTTTTTAGCCAGGCTTTAAGGACAAATTACTTTCAAAGAATGATAATTTTTCAGATTCAAGAAGAGAAATCCCTTAAATCTTTAGGGAAATGGGATTAAACCAAGCTACTTCAAATCATATCAGCCTTGAAGTAATAGAAGCTTTCCTGATTAGCCTGAGATTAGAAGGGGCAAAAGAGCAGAGCCTGTTCTCAGATTGCAAAGAATACAAGGCAGAAGACATATGTACTCATTCCCTATATAAATGGCAGCATTTTATATAATTTTTGGAAATCAGAGAAAGGCTTGAGAATCCTCAGTGAATGACTAAATTACTCAGTAAAATGATGTTTCTTCAATATATAATTGGAAAAAATAGAAGGAAACTGAGCTTGAGTGGATAATAAGACAAAACACATGATTTCTTAACCAAAATACCCAGTTATTTCAGTGATAAGCAAAAGAGAAATTCTCTAGCCATAAACCAGAGAGGGACGTTTAGTGTCTCTCCAGGACAGAGCCTAGGCATGGCAGGACCCAGGACGTGAGCACTGAAGACAAAGCAGCTACTGCTAGAGCAGTTTCAGATATTTAACTGAAATGCCACAGGTTCCATTTCATCAACCACTTAAATGAGCTTCAAGCAGCAGTGCACCAGTAGCACTGACAATTTTGTTTTTAACAAGCATATTACAGAGGGCAGTTCATCTTTACTCAGCAGAAGTGGAGCCACTAGCAGTGCTCATGGACATGCTTCCTGAAGTAACACACAGACCTGCTTTCACCTCTGAATGCATTTGTTCCTGTAAACACGAGCACAGGAAGCTTTCAAGAACCAGGGATCACTTGCAGGCATAATTCTAAGATTTAGAAGATATTATGGTGATGAAATTTTCAGAAGTTTGGGGAGCTGAGACATTGAAAGTGGTTTGTTATACACTAGCCATAGCCCTGGGAGAGTTTCTTGTATTTCCAAAACCCTTCCCATAAAATTTTGGAGGAAGTTTTTTGTTTGTGAAGTGGTCATCTTTTCTATTTGGGTTTTTTGAGAGGAAAGGGGAAGGGCTTCTGTTTATTGTCTTGGGGATTTTTTTGAGAGGGAAGTGTTTCATGTTCTGTTAGTTTAGGGTTTTTTAGGGTTAGTTTACCTGTTCAAGTTTTTTTAAGACGTTTATTAAATAGCTGAGACTATTGGTTTAAAAATAATATTTAAAAGCTTGTAAAAAAAAAAAGGGTGATACGGAGTGGTGTTTGGTTAACAGTTGGACTTGGCGAATATAGAGGTATTTTCCAACCTTTCTGATTCTGTGATGTCATTGATTGGCCACAAATAGAGAGGCTGCTAACCAGGCTCGAGGTCTAGATTCAGTTTTGTGCTGTAGAGTTAACAATCATTTGCACTTACAAGCAAGGCTGAGCCCAAACCCACAGGGGTTGTGATAAACAGGGGCAGAATCTCCCTCCTCCACCAGGCAGGCCCACTGCACCCTGTAAGGGCTCATTTGCAGGAGAAAGCAGATGGTGTTTGCAGTGCTGCATTCCAGCTGGGACTCTGCCAGCGAAGGGCAGCCTTAATTTTTGTCCCCTTTTCACCATGACAACTTTGCCAGCCTGGCTCTCATCAGCTGTTTTTTGTGGCAGCGTTAGCTAGAGGAGGATTACAGGGCAGCAATGTTGACTTGTGATGCTACAGTTGTTCTTTGGGTGAGCAAAGACATTTGCTTGCAGAGCTAGGAGTTAAGCATAAAAGATGCAAAAGATGTGACATATTGTTCAAACACTGAACCAAAAAAAACCCAACCAACCAATGCTAAAGGATGAAGTAATTGCAATTAGGAGAGCTTGACAACTTGCTCACTCAAATTAGTATTGTAATTAATATTAAGGCCAAAATCAGCTACCTTGTGAGCTACACTGGCTGACCCCAAAAAGCCTCCTCTTGGAAAAAAAACATCTTTCTGGATTTCTGAGACAGTTTCCTAGGTCACAGAAGAGAGAAACATTGTTGTCCTTCATACAGCCATCAATTCTGACCAGTGTACGTGCCAAAAATAATTTCACTGAATTAAAGGAACAGAAACTGAGAAGAAAAGATGAAGTGATATATATTTTCTTTGCTGAATGCTTCACATGTATTTGGCAGGTATGCTGCAGTGAGCACAGCCTGCCTCCAAGAGATTGCATGGGAGTTTGACTCCAGCCTTTCTAGCATTTTGTGAATAGACCTAATGTCACAGGCTGGATAACTACAGAATTGTGTTGCTGTTCACTTTAAAGCATATCCCTTTGTTACCCGTCAGTTCAAGAACTACTTATTTCATGAAATGAGCTTTTCTAGTGTCAATCCTTCCAACTAAACAAAAAAGGAGATGAAAAAAGACTATTTCAAAGTCTGTTCTTCGTATATGAACAAATGATATGGAGTGAAATACACCATTCTTCAAGCCCGAGAGGTGAATTGGTATCCAGCTAGGACTGAAGCAGCCCTTAACAATAATACCTGATAGTTCTCATTACACTGCAAATGAAAGTGTTTCACAAGGATCACTTGAAAGGCTCAAGTAAGAGGTATTGTTAGCAATTTCTATTTGGAAGATCAGTGGGATAAGGCACAGATTAAACTAACAGAACCTGTAAAAGGGACTAAATTTCACAAGCACAAATGAGCTGGATGAGCCAAAATAACCTCTGTCTGTCCTGTTTTGCTATAGTGAGAGACCAAACTGTTCTTTAATCCTGAATGACATTTGTTTAGACAAGGAGAAAACACCCCAGAGCACAGTCCCTGCAGGAGGAGCCCCGGGCTTGTTTCTCTGCAGCATGGGCAACCCCAGCACTGCTTCTCCTTGAGGTGCCCATCCTGGGAAAGGAGCTCCTGGCACGGTGAGCCCTGGCAGAGATGCTGCAGCAGCCCTTGGCTGCAGCAAGTGGGACCAGAGAGGAGCAGCCCTTTGAGCACAGGAGGCATCAGGCCCCATCTCTGCACCCTCTGGCTGCCCACACAAGGGCTCTGGTGTTGCACAGAGGTTTCTGCAATGACCCCAAGAGGGTAAGAGGTACAAGTGCTACAGATTTTACTACAACTTTCAATCTTTTTGTTTTATTTCACATAGTTTCTTGACCAGTTTGTTTCCTCTTTTGATATGGTTTTAGGGGTTTCTGTTTTGATGTGGTTTTAGGTGTTTCATCTGGGACACCAGAAGGGACTGCACTGCTGCCTTTATTGACTACCAATGAACAGGAAGGCAAAGAAACCACAAGAGAATCGATTTTGCTGATCTAACAAGTCCTTGGAGCTAACTAAGCAGATTACTGGATGCCCTTCTGCGTGGAACCCTCGCAGCAGACACTTCAAAAAATACAGTCTGTAAGGATTTCAAGCTCTCACTGACTTTAATTTGCAAGAAATCAGGTTCTCCTCTCTCTGCAGAAAGAACTTACAAGCTCTTTATTTTTCTCTCCTTCCCCTCAAGCTCTCTCCACACCACAACACCAAAATAAAAATACATTTCCATGTATTGCTTTTCTAAGGCCCCTCAGCCTGGACCACACTCAAGAGCAGAAAAAGAGCTGGAACTGCCTTTGCCTTTGGCTTTGTTGCCAGCTGGATCTCCAGTGTCAACAAACATCCTGAAAACACCCAGACCATCAGCTGGGACCAAAAGCACCCATCCTATTCTCTTTAATTAAGTGACCACAGCTCTAGAAATACTTTTTAAAGACCCTTTCTGTTAAATAAATATTTTGGGAAATACCAAAAAAGGTTAGTGTGTAAGAGTAAGGTATTAAGGAAACAGAAACCAGGTTTTAATGGAACAAAAATCCCTACTGAAATGCCTTATTTTCACATTGCTTCAAATTGTATTAACATGAATCATCTAGGCATTGTATGTGAAACCCAGAAATCCCTCTTTTTCCTTTTAAATGAAATAGTGAAGAGAAAACTCACTTAATGTCATTTGACTGCCTGAATAGAAACTAAGCAGGAAGAATAATTAATCCTCTCTGCCAAACATAACATATAAAATCTTAATAAATCTTTAAATGGCATTTATTCCTGAAATAAAAGCATTTTGGTGCTTCTAAATGGAAGGAGAGGCAAAGAAATGAAATTTTTGCTTTTTATACCATACTTAAGAACATCAGCTCATGGCTTAGCTATGTGTTTGCTTTGAATTAAAATCTCAGTAAAAACTCAAGCTTCACTCTTTTGGGAATGCCAGTGTAGCTTAAATTCATTATGTAGAGGAGCAGAGGGTAAAGGGAAACAGAATGGTCACTATCTCAGGGATGATAAAGCATGGATCTTCACAGGGAAAGCAGGAGCTTTAGAAAACAACAGCAAGAGGTAATAGCAAATGTGCTATTATTTTTTATTTCTTTATTTTTATGAAGATATTTATTATCTTTTTCCAGGAGGATCTGAAGGAGATTAGAAGGACAAAGATTTGAAATTAATCATGTTTATTATACAAATGGCCTTGTTTGCCAACCCATTTCATACAAAGAGTGGCTGCAGCCCTGCTTTGGCAGGTGGTGGCTGCTGAGTGGGGGCCCCTGGGGTGGCCTTAGTAAAACTGCTGGCTCTAGGGCAGGATCACCCTGCTCTTCTCAATCCAAGAAAGCCTGTGGGGAAAGGAGCAGCCACCAGAACTGTGGCTCAGCTCTCTGTACCAGGCCCTAAGGAACAGCAGCCCTCTCATCCTCCTGGCTTCTTCGATGTCTTTCTCCCATTACAATTAAAGGAGTGGCTGCAGTGCTTTTCTGCACCTGGCCTGCAGCACAGATGGAAGAGAGGAGCACCTGGCTGACTCCATAACACAAAGTGTAAAGAGGTGATTGTCACACTCTGCCTGAGAAGGAGTGAAATCAGCTCCCTGTTTTAGCACACCTAGCACATTGAGGTTGGCATTAGTACTGCCAGAACCTGAAAAGGATAAGAGCAGCTTTACTTAGGTGGTGGCTTTTATCAGAGCTTTATTTCCACTACGTACTCCTTTTTAAACTTCATCATAGTTGGAAGGCTGAAGCATATAAGGACAAGAGTAGTTAAAGTCACTTGTGAGAATCAAATGTGGAGTCTCAAGTAACTTGAACATTTTTAAAAAATGTTATCGTCTGCTTTGCAGCTCTAGTCATGTAAAGAATAGGATATAACAAGGACAACTTCATCCCTTTAAGTCACAATCCTCTTAGGACACATCCATCTTTTGCTTGGTGCAGTCATATCCAATTTCAAAGGTCAGGTCTTTTATCACACCCACAGTATCTGCGAGACCTAAATAAGCTTAACAAAAATTCTCTAATACACAGTAATCAATATTTTCCAGGGAAGTGCATGTTGGCTAAAATGTTCACTGAATGGAGGAGGATGCTGTAACACCTCTACCTAGGGCAGCCAATAGTGGGGTTTGGGTGAGGACCTCTGGATTCTGGTCTGGCTGCCTGCTGGGGGCTTGCAAAGCAGCCCCAGCAGTGGCTGTGCTGCTGAGCTCCCTGGCACTCGTGGTTGCTCCCTGCTCAGGCTGCAGCACACACTTTCCTG
Organism: Cisticola juncidis; assembly: GCA_013400215.1. NCBI lineage: Eukaryota > Metazoa > Chordata > Aves > Passeriformes > Cisticolidae > Cisticola > Cisticola juncidis. The sequence goes on along the minus strand of VXBR01009608.1, from coordinate 1,388,263 downwards.
CACAAATTCATCTTAACAACCCCTCACTATTGAAACCTAAACCTCCACAACTCAAATCCAAATACAGAAATGTGACAAAACCTATTCACATGAACTCATACTTGCAACAAATAGAACAAGAAATTTCACACATTTTGTGCTTAAATACTCTTCACTACAAAGGAACTACTGTACTTCACAGCCATTCTATCTTCAAAAGAAGCCACAGAAAGACAAAAAAATGTTCAGATATGAAATTAAAAACATAACAAGTTCAGCATAGAGTAACTGGGCAAGACGCCTCTAAATTCTTAGACCTCTTGAGAATGCACTTCAGATGAGAAGTTGGCAAAAGTTGAAACTCAAGTCTTTATGCAGACATTTATCATAATTTTCTCTGCCTAGTAGCAAGATTTGTTAGCCCATTCAGGCTGCCATTATCATTGTCATCCCCACCATACTCCACTGAGAGTAATTAACCAGTACCTGCCCTAAGTTTTTAGCTTCTCTGTGATCTTATAGCACACTTAGCTCATTAATCTTGTCTTTAAAACCTTTCCAGACATCAGAGCAGGCCTTGGCAATTTTGCCAGGGAACATTTCACGAGCCACTCTTTTGCTAATTACTGGCTGAACCCAAATGTAAAGCCTGCCCTCATTCATTAAAAACAGGCAGGGTCTTTGCACAGGGCTCACACTCCAGACTGTCCCCGGGCAGCAGCACCTTGCTCTGCTCTCAGTGCCTGCCACAGTCCCTGGCTGAGCCCCCACACTGGTGCCACCTCTGTTCCACCTGCCACCTCTGGGGACCCCAGCTGGGGCTCCCACCAGGGCAGGAAGGGAGGCTCCAGCAGCACCAGGGTAGTGCTGGCTGGGGGAAGGAGCACTTTATGCCTCAAGGCAAATGCAGGGGGAACTCAGCAATGGAAAAGAGAGATCACCTTGCTTTTCCTGTCTGCCTTTGCCTGGAGCAGCAACATTTCTCCAAAGTGCCACTTCCCTCACTCCCAGGACTAGCCCTGGCTGGTTCTTCCAGGAGAAGGTAGGCAGCAGAGAATGGGCTGGGTGTGTTTACTTCAGACTAATTAGGTTTCTTTAATTATATTAATACTATCATTGTAATTTTAGTAATCTGAACCTGGCAGTAATTACACAGTATTAAAAAATCCTTGTTAATCAACCTTCTTCTGACAATAGGTTTTATTCCAACAGGGGCATTGCTGGGAAAAAAATAAAGTTACTCTACTGAGGCAAGTTTATGAAGACATTTCTAACTATCTGATTACCTTACTGTGCAACCAGTGCATCTAGATGGAATCAGCTTTGCTAGTAAAATTCTAAGTATGTATTTCAGTGCACTGTAAAACACATGGACAAAGAGCAAATGGTACTTGACCATTAGATATTCTTCTAAATCTCTCCTGAATCTCTTAGCAACGTGCCTTACTTGTGGAACAGGGATTACATCCCTAAAGGAGATCTTTAAGTTTATATTGTTCCTTGTAAAGTAGCATTTATTTTCATTATGAAGTGAACTAATTTTTGTTGCTTTCACGTTTTATTGATCAATAAGGCCTCTAAGCATTCACTGAAGCTGTCACACTTGCAGATTGATGCACAGCATATAAATAAGGTGTATCTATTGGGCAGGATATATGGTCTTTATTTCTTTCACAAACTCTGGAAAGGTTGTCCAAGGATCCCATACTGAAAGTCATTGTATCAATAGAAATGCATATTTTAAAGCTAGTGAAAAGTAAATTTACGTGTCAAAGTTAGATCCAAACTCTTATTTCAGGCTCTGATTCTACACTCATGGCAGGGTTTGAGGCTGAGTAGCATTAATTCTAACAGGACCCCTTGTTCTCACCTTGAGGTTGAGTATGCCTTGGAGGAGGACTTAGTGCTCCAGCCCCAGTGATGAAATGTCTGTCTATAAATACAGATGATCACAGCACATATGCTCTTTTCTCTCATCTCTGCTTCAAGATTGCAGATTTCTTGTGTTCCAGGAAGCCTTAAATAGCAGCAGTAATGTAAAGAATGGATTCCCTCCTCCTATTTTTTTATTAAATAGGACCCAAAGGCAAATGTCTCCACAAGTGATGTCCCTTACACATTTTGTTCAGCCAGGAAAAAAGGCTCCTGAACATGAGGCCTGTGGAAATTCCTACAGCACGTGAGGAGAGGCACAACTCCAAATCCTACTCAGGGGGAGCTGCATGGAAAGGAGGGCTACAGGGGCTCTGATGGGTGCACCACACAGCTAGGATGAAGCTGGCATCTCCTCGTTTCCATCAGCCACTTCAGCTCAGGAACACAGAAGTTACTCTGTCCTGTGGACACCATCTGGCCAGCCTCTAGCATTTCTACAAACAACAAAGAGGTCAAATAGCATTCAGCTCAGTTTGGCTTTTGGTGGCCTAAGATTTAGTCCCAATAAACTTTACAAGTTGCTTTCAGATTCCAAACCCAAATAAGATCTGCATTTTCTGTACTCAGAGCTACAAGTGACCTGTTGATGAAGTTGGTTACAAAAGTTGGCATGTAAGGGTCAAACAAACTCAGCTCCTTCCTTAAGGACTTAACACACAACCAACTTCATCCACAGATGAACTGAGCCACTGACTGTGGGACAGGGTGCACTGGCAGTGTGTCAGGAGCTGGGGGCAGGTAGGACAGGGGACCCTTCTGGGTAAAGAACATTTTGTGCAGTGCTTGATTCAGCATTACACATGCTACGTACATACAGGCACTCCTTCAGGGGGCACTGCCTAAGCAGGAGTAAACAGCTCAAACTTGACACTATCTCCAAAAGTTATCAGCAACAGAGGGAGAAGGGCTGTGGGTCATACAGCTTGGGTGGTGAAGAATGCTGAGGCCGGCCTAATCCATCAATCCCAATCTTAAACATCCTGAGGATGTGAAGAGTGATGCTTCCTGCCAGACACTGGCACCAGTAAGGATGTGGCAAAGTTCCTGCCAAAGGAGCTGACAAATGATAGAACTGCTAACTTATCTAAGGCTGCTGAGCAGACAGAGCTAGCCTGGAACCATATGGTTGACAGGCAAATAGTTTGTACAATGGGGTGAGCCACTTTGGAAGGGCAGGGACTTCTAGAGCACTCCCTTCCAGGAGTGCATGCAGAGATTCCTCCCAAGTGGGGACAACCCTCAAGGTTACTCCTTTAGGCTGAGTGAAAGACATTTGCCCATGGTCATTGATAAGGATGAGTAATAATTTTTTTCAATAATTATTTCAATGACATCATTGCTTAAATCTTGCTTTAAAAATAGGTATAACTGCTAGTATAGTGCACTGCCTATACTACATAGTAAATAATTCCAGTCATTAGTCTTTTAGTCTTTATCACAAACAAAATAAATAATACATTTTCATATCTATGTTTCTGTTTCCATACTTAATCTTGCAGGACAAGGTTGTATAAAGGTTCAATTACATCTATATAATCCTCTAGATAAATTATTGACCAAGCCTGGGGGTAATATTGGATCCAGCAGTATTCTAGGGAGTTTAGAAAGCAACAAAGTTGCACCTCATGACTCAACAGCAGGTCTTTTCTAAGAAACTTTGTCTGAAGCTTCCATTCTAACCACAACAGGAACTCCACCATATTCCACGAGGACCCATTTTCTTTTCAGTATGCCTTCCATAGGGACAGTAATCAAAATATCACCATTGCCCACTGTGTGGGAAAATGGAAATACACCATTAAGAGCTACACATCACCCCAAGAATGTGCTTTCTTTCTATTTTGTTTCCCCAAGTCATCATTAGCCTTGAGAAAATGACAATGTCACAGCAAAAAAAAAAATCACTTGTTTAAAACACGGAAATTTAAAGAACAAAATTAAAGGAAAACCACTTTTTATGGTACTAAAAAGACTGTAGTATTTTTTTCAGCAGTGTGTAAATGTCATTAAGTGTATGCAGAAGATTATTTTGGTGAGAAAATCTGTTTCTGGAAACCTCTAATCTCACCTACTAAAACCATGCTAAAATTAGAATAAGAGCAATATATTCTAGTTACAGTAGAGCTCTGAAAGAATACAGATAGAGTCTTGTTATTGTATTTCACAGCAGGATTCAGGTCCTCAGCTATGCACATATGCATATATGCATAGCTGCTGATCTGGGGCGGAGACAGTGGACACTAATGATTTTATGGTGAGAAAAACAAATTTCATCTTTTCTTTCTCAGTTTTGCGGTTATGAGAGGCCTGGTAAGGACATGCAACTCATGAAAGAGAAGACATAATATTGACTTCTTGCCCTGTGGGACTCAGGGACTTGTTACAGGCCCATACCAATGAGATCTTCTAAATGGATTAATCATCTGCAGTGCTGACCACACCTCCCTCTCCGTGCTCTAACCAGCAGATGTTTGGTACAAGGCTTTGTTAGATGAAATGCCTTCCAACATCATTACCTCTATCCAAAATACAGCTCAGATCCCCCAAAGATGTCTGGGGCAGGGGGTATGTAAGGGCTGCCCTCGGTGACCTGCAGCAGAATCCGGTTTTAAGCTTCACAGAATCTTTATTACCAATATGGGAAGTCAGCATAGATTCAGCTGAACATATCCTGCAAAAGATTTTGCTAGAAGGAAAGGCAAAAGGCAAACCATGTGAGGCACTAGTTCAGCACCTGACACCAGTTTTCATCAGAGGATTATTCTGTAGGATACACAAATCCCAGGGGCCAGGTTTTTGAAGGAATTTGCACCCAGCAGTTCCATCTGAGGCACTCAGAGCCTGTATCTGCAACTGTGCTGAACCTGCATTCAGACTGAGTCCTGCTGCTGAGAGGTGTCCACTACTCTCAGCCATGAATTTCCAGTGGTTTGAGAGCATTCTGAATTAACATCAAGCTTACTGTCAGTTCTTCCTTCTCCCACCTCCCTCCTACTACTTTATTACAAGTAATCCCATCCTGGGAATCCTAAATCATGTTACATGATTTTCTCTGTCCTATTATCAGTTTCTCTCAGTGGGAATAGCTGGCAAATGCCAAATTTATTCTGTACAAATTGTTTTAAGGGAAGAGTGATGTTTTTCAGTCTTTCCTTAAATTGAACATTGTATCTCGCTGGTGAGGACTGCCTATCAGACGCTTTTGACTTGCCATGCTCCTACCCTGTGTGGAGAATTAGATTGATGCTCTGTATTGCTGAATAGATGTTGTGAACAGCTGGGAACACAGCTCACACCCACTTAGAGTGCATTTCTTCATTTTTAATATCTTTTTTCTTACCCTTTAACAAACTGCAGCCCAATTACTCCAGGGCAGGCAAAGGGCAAACCCTCTCACGCTCTCCCATCAGTCATGATCAATACTGATGTTTGCACAAAGTATGGCTCAAAGGACAGCATCTACCCATGAGGGGAGGAGAGCAGGACAGATACCCAGTCACACCACAGCATTTACCACCAGAAACACTGATTACAAGGCACTGAGCAAGAGTACAATTGTTATATTTATCATGTCTACTCTAAATTACTAGGCTAGAAAAAAATGGTTTGCTCTTTTACATTTCTTTTTCCTTCCCTCCTTTGCTCTGCCCTTCCTCTCTCACATGTGCATGCACATGTCTGTGCTCACATGCAGCTTTCCTCTTGAAGCTTGCCAATTGCCATAGATTCATCTTTCTAAGTACATAATTCAATCCGCTGAACATTACGCTGTGGTAATGCTGATGAGCTCTTAATTCTTCTGTATTTATTGCAGCAAATTTATAACTGACCTTAATGAATCTTCCATTATGAAAAAAAACCATCAGTGCCAAATCTCTTAAGAAGTTCTGGCATACAGTGGTTTTAAAGGGTCAATATGTGGTGGGGTTCTTTGTCTTTTTGTTTGGTTTTTTTTAATGAGTCATTTTAAAAATAGGGACTTATATTTTAAAAGACAAAATTACACACAAAAAAAATATCAGACTCATCTGTTCAGGTCCTCAGTTGACAGATTAACATTGTAACTTAACTAATGCTCTATAAGCTTGTGGGGAAATTATTTTTGAAAAAGCACTACTGGTGTAAGTCATCAAGAGCCATGTAGTCACTTCTGCATGTTCATGAGAAGACAGCCTAATGAGAATTATAATTTTAGCATGATCCAGCAAAAGACAAATTGAACAAACAGGATGAGTGTAGGAGGAAGAGTGGCAGGACTTGTGTCCATCTGAGGGCAGCCAGAGCCATCTTGGTTTGGCTGTTCACAACTGCTGGTAAACTGTTTGATAAGAAGCTCATTTACCTAGTGCAGGACAATGCTTTTTTAAAAACAGCTTTTCTGAGTTAGTGCATTTGATACAAGTTAAATAATTTACCTCTAAGATGCACAACGGTAATAGTGCCTACATATCCTGTGGTGGTTGGAAACTCTCAGAGGGCTGGGCAAAAGAAGACAACATCACTGCTCTCATTTAATGGGTAGAAAAGGAAATACAGAGGGTAAAAATTGCTCCTGTTGTGAAATGGCAGGTGAATGGCTAAGGAAAGAAAAGCCAATTATCAGGTTAAGCAGGTTTTGCTGCTTTTGCTGCACATTCACAGTGTAAATATCAAGAGAAAACGTAGCTTTTGGAACAGAGTTGTATGTTCGCTGGAAAGGCAAACTACCCAAGAGAAGGGCTTGGGAGCAGACAAGTGGCAAAATCTTACAGCGGTGCATGAAAACCCCCACACTGCCAATGTGCATCTTTTTGTAAAGCACTGGGAAACACTGCCAGAACAGAGAACTAGAGCACCATGTCTTGACCTGGACTTGGCTCAAAGTGCATTTGGGTCATCGAAAGCAGAGTCCCAACAATCTTGTATACAGCTGACCACAAGAGCTGTCTCCAAAATTACAGATGCCTGTTACCTTCACAAACACGAATGTGGCCTTCCTCCTTCTTGTGCCAGAGCTGTCTAAAACCAAAATGCTTCTTCCAACAAATCAGCCTCTGGACTGAGTGAATTATGAGGGGGAGAAATCAACTCTGTCATCTGCTCATGGAGCAATAATTATGCCTTGTATGCTACTCCAGAAGCAATGCCATTATCAAAAGCATCATGCCTGTAAAATAACACTTCTGGGAATGGTGCCAGACTGAGGGCGCATGGCTTTTGCTCAGTTTGTAAAAATCAGCCTGGGTGTTTGCCCTGCTCCTGACTTTCCTGTCAGGAGCCAGGTCCTGGGCTCATCCACACCAAGCGGAACTGCGGCAAGAGCCGACCTGGAGCAGGCCCTGTGCTCAGTTAAGGCACCAGTGACACCGGGAGGCACGGGGCTCCTGGGGACACTAAAACAATTAGCTGTTGATAACATCATGGCATAACACACTTCTGCCTCCACACCAGGGCACAGAAAGGCACTGTTGTACTGGGATCATCCAAAAAAACCCTGGTGACAAACCCACAGTGTGTTAGAAGGTTGCTAAAGACTAGCACAAAAACATGAAATGATGGTAACCAAAGAAAGCAACATATCATCAACATGTCTAGGAAGGTGGTGGTGCTGGGCATTCACAATTTTGTTACCCACATTTCTCCTTCCTTCAGGCCTCTGATGAGGTGCTGAGCTGACTGAGCACAAGAGAGCCTGGGGATTGGAAGCTGCTCAGAGGCTCTGGCATTTACAGCAAGGTGAAGGAAAAGGAATTCTAAAATAATCATCCAACACAAAGGTAATTGTGCACTTGTCTGGTCCCTGCTTCTTACCTGTGACAGATAAAACATTAGGAAGAGGTAATACAGATCCAGGAGAACTTGTAATTTGGATTACATGAGGGATAATCAGATTGCCACTGGTTTTGAGCTTGTTGAGCTCATTTTTGACATACTGTAATTCTGCAACTAAGTTGTATCAGCCAGTAAGTGACAAGTTCAGTGCTAATCTATAAAAATTACAGCCTCCTTACTGCTCAGCTCATTAAACTGACTCTGTCTCCCGGCCACTCATTCATCTTCATAATCATTCCCCATTCAGCTACTAACCTCCTCTGTGTGTGCAGTTTACCGTACATCAGGAAGATAAAGTGGACTGATATTTGCTTCTAAAGAGCAGTGGCTTTTAATTTTTACACACACTTTAAGTACAAAGATAAATAAGATAATTTGATATCACATTTTCAACTCAAATATTAGAAAAATGAGAACATATTCAGATTTTATAGCAACATTAACTTCCTAAATGTAGTTATGTTTTCATAGCACAGCTGAAATTTCCATGTTGGAAACAACACTCATCTCTTGCATTGTCCTACCAGAGAAAGACGGGGAGAATCATGAGTAAGACAAGACTAAATTATGAGTTTGGTTACTACTTGAGGAACAGCATGCCTGGCACAAGAAAACTCATGCAATGCCTTACAGAGCATGCCAGCCACTGGCCAGGATGAATTCCTTAGGAGTTCTGTAGGACCTGCACACCTGAAGAAGAAATGGGACTTCCCAAAAGTGTCTTCTCACCCCTGGCTGGAAGGGACAGGGGACCATGCAGGAGGTACATGGACTGTAGAATAAGGAAGTGTGGAGGGCAAGAAGAACCAGCTGCATGGATGGTGGCAGGGATGGCTCTCTCAGCCTGGCTGCCTGCGTGGCTCCTGACTGGTTTGACCCCTGTACATTATAACCCCCAGTGTTGTAATAATTTACAGATTTTATGGGTACAAGAGATGATATGGTGATGGGGGCTGAAGATACTTAACATACTCTAGGGTTTCTACAATCTGGTACAAGAACATACAGAAGACAATACACAAAAGTTTTGGCAGTTTCACCACTGCTCATGTGTTTGATATCAGGTTATGTACAATTATTAAATACTAATTCTGATTTCACATTTAGCTCTACATCACTGCCCCATCACTGTACAGCAGCTCCAAACCTGGAGAAGAGGCATCTATGACCCATCCTTTGCTGCAGAAAGAGCTCAAAAGAAGAGGCACTTCCTCCTCATCTCATCTCCAATTTGTCAACAAGAAACTGAGTATGAAACTTATGCTATAAACAACAACCTTTCATTGCAGAAAATGAATGGAACAGAATAGTAATGGAGCAGAAAAGGAAATACAACTTTTAAATGCGTTTCATCCAGATTGGACATAAGAGTTTAATGTCTGTGCACTTCAATTTCAGAGAAACTCACAGTACAGCCTCTATAAAATGGGCCTTATAAATGAAAAGATGTAGCATTTTTAGTTTGATCACTATACAATGCTAAATTTTCCTTTTAGTAATAGAGCTTATTTGCAGAAATTAGACACACCAAGTAGCTAACAGAGGTTACAAGAATTGTTATGCTCTCTCTTCTGCCATACTTAAAATCAAAATATATAGAGCAAATAAGGTTTGCAGGCAACACATCCAACCACGTACAAAAGGATATACGTAATGAGTGCATTGGTATACACACCACAGCAGAGCCAGCTGCAGGATATGGCCCTCATGAAACAGAAAGGGAACATCCCAAAAAGCAGCAGTGGAGTGGGAACATCCAGTATGTTCACTAATTCCAGTTTCTCTAACAGTTGAGAGTGAACATTTTTCTAGCAGGGAATAAAACTCTCTCAGCTTCACTGATGTGTTAAGTACCATACCCTCACTGCATTCCCAATCTCTCCTGAAATAAAGCACTGCATTCCTGCTGCTTCTTCCTGCCCCCTTGATTCCCATCTCCCTGACAGTAACAGTGATGAGGAAGGCACTCCTGAGGTTTAATTAATCAAGTCAGTTTTCTCTTTTCTGCTCCTATTCAAAGGTTTTGGCCATCAAGTTTGATCTTGTCAGAAAACCAATAGTTAATTACTTGCTGCATGTACACTGAACCTATTCAGTTCACTTTTCTTTGATTAAGTGAGTCTGTGGATTTCAAACAAACATTAGGCAGAAAGCCTCTTTGAAATGCATCCCACTCCTGCTTTATGTCCTGTGCATTGCCAAACATGGAGCTGTCTTCCCCACAGAGCCATTTTCCTGGCATGCTGCACGGTGAGAACCCCTAAGAGCAATGGGGCTCATCCTGCTCTGAGCTCAGAGCCTGCACACACTGGGTGCAATCCAGATCACAACTTGTAAAGTGTCTTAGCTGGCTTTGCCACACACTGACATGTGTGAGAGATTGTTAGTAAAGCTCAGGAATCGACACATTCCCAACCCGGCATCTGGCACTGGTGGGAAATGTCCATCTCCATCCCATGCAGTGAAAAAAGTTCTGTTTACTGGGCTCCACTGGTCACAGTCCCAGCACTTTCAGATCCCATGCACTCATCTAAGGGTGACCCTGAACAGGAGCATGTAAAGCACACTGAGTGCTCCTTCAACACATACTGAGATAAAGTGAAAATGCAAACAGCCTAAAAACTAAAGAGAAATTGCATCCCAAGAGAGGCACAGCACAGTCAGTGCAGCTCCACAGGTTTCACTCTACATATGGGAGGTCACTCTGAAAAGTGAGCAAAAGGAGTGTTCCTGAAGTGGTTACTCAAGGCATTGAGGAAGCCCTTGCTTCTCCAGTCTATATCAGCCTCTACTCCTCTCACAGGAAAAAACATTCTAAAATAGTTCAGTACTTCAGAGTTGTGCTCTTGCTTATTGACTATAAAATCTTTTACGTGACAATTATAGTACTGCATTTCGGATTTAGTCCTAAATTTACAGACTTACCATTAAAACAAGTCAGCATTAAAACTGCATACTTGTTATTTAAACTACACAAAATCAAAGAAAACTTGGAAAGATACCACATTAGAGTTTTACAAACAAGAACAGAATAAATAATTTTTTCAGAGGCAGCAATGTTTAATTTAAAATTGAGTACTTTCATATTGTTAACAAGTATTACTATAGTCTATTGGAACTTTAAAATCACTTAGAACTGATAACTGAAAGGTGTTAATTAACAGTTAATTTTAAGGTTATGCAGACAGTTTTATATGAAGCAGTATTTTTTAAGCAAGGAAATATTTACAGAACATTTATTCTTGAAATCTTATTGATAGGTTTTGGGGTTTTTTTAGATTTACCAAGCCTGTTTCCTGTTACAATACAGAGATCCCCCCTCTAATTAAAAAATCTTGTGGTGCTAGGGAGCCCTGTGCCACAGTACCTCAGACCTCAAAGACTTGAGATTGCAGCATCTGGCTGGGCTACCCAGAACTGCTGCAAGGCTTGTACCAGCCAAGCCCCTATTTCTGCCCCAGTCATCCTCAGCTGCCTGCTGCAAACCAGCCCTTCCCTGCTCTGCCTTGGGAGACACATCAGGAAGGAAGGAAAAAGGGGGGAAAGCATCTCTCTTCATCTGGTCTATTTTCAAACACAGCTGTGTTACTTTCATGCTAGAATTATTCAAGTCAGAGAAGACTTCGCATCCCTCTCATACAAAGTTAGGACTCCAAACTCCCAGGGAACAGCAGATCCCTGTGTGCTCACACACAATGACAGACCTCAAATATCACCAGAAAAATCCAAATTACTTTGAAGGAGAATTCCCTGCTATAGGGATGCTTCTTGCAGCCTTTCTGAAAGGAAGCATTTCTTGCAAGACATTTCAAACCCATCCTTGCTGAGACTGAACCCACCCTACAAGGTGGACACCACTCAGCAGCTGCAGGAGGAGCTGGGTTTGCAGCCCCAGCTGAGGGAGAGCATGGCAGGAATTGTTCAATCTCTGTCCCTTGAGACACGGAAAAGACACTGCTCTGTCACAGGCTGGTCTTACAGCAATGTGAGCAGCTCTGGCAAACACTTCTTTGGGAGTAAAAACTGCAGATTCATCCGGGCTAAAACTCTGTAACTTGTTTAATTTCTGCTAAACAGCTCCTGTTATTTTATTAACAAAAAATGTGGAAAAATCAAAAGCTTCCTCATATGGAAATACGGAATTTTTTCAGCATCAAACAACTTGCTTTGCCATTTCCTTTGATTTTTAATTATAAAATCTTAAAATTGCTTAAATCCAAAGGCAAAGTTTAAATTTTTATTTGCTAGGAATCACAATTATGGGCAAATAGATTTTGTTTTTTAACTCAACCTTAGTCACTGTCCATACAATCCTTTGGAATCACCAGCTCATCAAGAAATTAAATATCCACAGGCCTTCTAGAGGCACACAGCCAACTTCAGTGCACTCAAATTTGTAGTAGGTGCACCCTGAAGTGGAGAAAGAATCACTGTGTCAAAGTGGACTTATTATATTTGAACTCTTTTCTCCCTGGTCTGGGGGATCAGTCCCATAGCACAGCAGGACTGGGCAGCACCTCACAGACCCCTCTTCTGGAGCCAGAAGGATCCCAGCTGCACCACTGGAACTTATTAATCAGACACTGCAGTTTTTCTTGCTAAAAATCTTTTGTTTTCCTGGTGTTAGCATCTGTCCCGTGGGTTACAGCTGAAAGTAAAAGCTATAAATGCAAAAGATGGCATGGCTCCTGCTGTGCTGAGACTAAAAGCAGCAGTGCAAACAGGAAAGTGTGAACTAAGGTTTTACTGTTCCTCTCAAAGACAAACTATCTTAAGATGCAATGACAGTAAACTGGTTTTATCAGATAAGAAATATGAGGATATGGTAATATTCTTCTAAAATCCTAAACAATCAGAGTTGTACCTCTCTGTTCTAGAAGCCTTTATAGGTGGAGCCATTTTTTCCTCAAACACACAATACTTGGGTATTTCCACTTTGAGAACCACTTCTGAATAAAAAAAAAATCAGATTGTTCTGGTTTATATTATCAAGTGATATATTCAACTACAGCCTAGTCACTAAAGATGTCTTTTTACTGAAACATTGTTTACTTTCATAATCAAGTATTCTAAATAATGTTAAAAATGGATTTGAATATTTTTTGTTGCTAGTCTGTTGGAGAGCCATTCAAAATCCATGAACAGAACTTCCAGTACAGGTGCCAATTATCAGGAGACAAAAACTGAGCATCCACACCATAGAGGGTATATAAAAAAGCAAGGTAAAACCTTATGAAGAGCTAATTTTATTCTGAACTCCTACTATTACATGGATTGAGATTGATTATTGCAGAACACAATTGACAGATTCTGTCACAAACACATCAGCTGTGTGCACATACCCCAGACCTGTGAGCCTCACCGGAGGACACAAATGACTGGGGTTGAGAGAGTTAAATTCCATCTGTACTGTAACTTCTCAGCCTGGGCAGATCAGGATAGCATAGTATCTGCTTTGTGCAAATGCATCCTTGAGACATACTGGTATCTGTACCCAAATGAAAATACCTGGAGAAAATTTCCACACCCATTCCCTTCTTGGAGACTGAACCCTCCTCATTACTGACAGAGGAAATTATCTTATAAAAAGTCAAAGATTTTTTCAGAGTTAGATTTGAAGAAACTCTAGGGAAAGAAAGGCCAATTTTCATCCAAGGGAACCCTTCATAACACACCCTTGGCACAGACAGGTGTGATGGGTGATATTCTTCCACCCAGCTACCACAGGGAGGAGGTGCTGGCTTTTATTTCATGCCTTAGTCACACAAGACTGGCAATGCCTGGGAGAAATGTAGCATTGTGATCCAGCTTTGCTGACAAACACAGGAAATGTCTGGAGAAGGATGATCTTCAGTTCCAGGAGCTGGGACACAGGAGTGCCAAACTACTCAAATCTATTGGGTTTATAGCTTTGCTCAGAAAAAGCTTTCACAAATTGGCATAAAACAAGACAACTACCACCATTAAAGGATTTTATAAAGTTTCTTAATTCACATAACACCTTACTAAAAGCTATCAGAAGGGTTTGTGAAAATAAACATTGAATTAATTTGAGCTATGTCAACAACCAATTTGCTAGTGTGGAGTCTGATTTCAAAACACAAACAAACATTTTAGAGGAAACGAAAAGGTTTTTCCTTGACAAAAATTGTTTGCAGTTTGGGTCATATGATTCACTCCATTCCCACAAGGAAAAGAAGACATGAAGGGATAAATACCCTGCATAGACTGAATCAACAAGGGACCAGAAGCACCATCCAACAAGGAGTGATCTCATGCCTTTGCAGGAGAGGCAACAAGCACCAGGACAGCCTGCTCTTCCACTCCAGGCTTGGCTCATGACTGCCACAAGCAAGTCCTCTTACTCTCAAGGTATGGGGTTGTTTTCTGTCCCTCTGTATATCTCACTGTCCCTGCAGCACAGAGGCAATTCAACAGGAAACAGCCTGCTGTGCCAAAGCTGCATTACTCACTGACCCAACACTGACCCAAACCCAGGCTTTATCTTTCAAAGATACCCATGACACAGGAGGGAGAAATATGAGCCTTCCATCCCTGTTCATGCTTTGGTGAGACGGTTTGCACTAAGAAGGATTTGCTGCCATGTACATTTGCAAAACCATAGAAATTCTCATTTACTATTTTAGTATGGAAAGTGAGTCAATTTATACAGAACAGCCTGTCAGAGGCCCTTTGAGTTCAGAGGGGCTTAAGGATGTTTTTTATATCCTGGACAAAGTATGAATAAGGCTGTCAGAAAACAATTCTATGGTGATGCTGTGGTATAAATCCATCCAGTTCTGCAAGGACGTGCAGCCCTTCAAATAGTGTTTGACTGTTCAATTTTTATATTTGTATGTCTGATTTAAATGACAATCAGAGAAAAACCTTACCTAGCACACAGTCAGATAAAACTCTAACAAGCCCAGCACTGCATGGATCAAGCTGTCTCAGGGAATGGGACTTTTTCCATGGACACCTGGCCCTTACAACACACTGAAGGGACTGTTGAAGTTCCTGTCACTAATTTTATATATCAAGGTAAAAAAAACAAGC
>VXBR01009608.1:1273073-1373444 GCA_013400215.1 Cisticola juncidis | reverse complement strand
CCCCCCCAACTTTTACATGATAACCTTTTTACTTTTTTAAAATAAATAAAATTTATTCAGAGGTATACTTGCTCTGCCAAAACCATTCTTTCAGCTTGGAGCAAGGGCTGCAAGAAGCTCACATCTGTCCCAAAAACACTGTAAAAACATTCCCATTCCCCAAGACATGCAGGTTTCTAGGATAAAGACAAATGCTACAAGTTTTATTTTATTTTAAAACCACAAAGTAGTTTATTCCTTTAGGAAGGTTTTCTTTCCGATTTCTCCCTCTACCTCCTGCAGTCAAGAGGCTCTGTCCAGCAGCAGCCTGTATTTCAGTTAGAAAAGGGAAACAGTCTGAGGAACACCCTTCCTATCTCAGACAGCAATAGTGGCAAGCCACACAATTTCTAGACTGGAGAGCCCAAGTCAAAATTCTGAGCTAATAAAGAGCAAGGACAAAGCTAAAGAAGCTTCAGAGCTACAAGATTAAAAGAAAGAAAGAATAATAAGAGGTAACAGCACTTTTCATCACATCTGAAGGTCACTAAAGGCCCCTGGTAGCAAAGACAAGTTATATCCCTGCCCACGTCCAACCTCAGTCATCCCTATTACACATCACAAACTGAATTCCCAAATTCCTCTGTGGCTCATTACTTCCCATGAAAGCTCCTCTCTGGGGTATCCAGCAGTCATTTCAAAGTCAGCCTTTCCTGTCTGGAGCTGGGAAACTCTTGAATCCAAAGTACCAGCACATCCCTCCTCTGACCTGTTGAAGCCAAAACTCCTCTGGCTTTGGAGGCTGCTGCAGACTCAGGGTTCCCACCCCTTCCCCAGGGTTTGGTTTGGGTTTCCCTGTTGGAGGCTGCTGCACCCACAGCAGTCTCAGACACCTCACAGGCTCACTGCTCCTGGAGTCCTGAGACTGATAATGACAGACCTGAGCAACACCAAACCTGGGCTTGTTTTAGAGGCAATACTTTCTGCTTTCTTTTACTTCTGAACAAAAAGAACACTTAAAGAAAATAGAACTAATATTTTTATGAACTACATTTCAATTTGGCATGTATGCTCTAGTGGCTTGAATAAAGGTCTAAAATTAAATCCACCTGTTTCTTTATGACTAAGCAACACAAAATGAAGCAGCCAATGAACCATAATATTTACTCTTTTCCCAAGCTCACTTAACTTACTTTTCAGATGTCAAGGATGTTTTCCTTGTGTATGAAAGTTGCTTCTACAATTTGCTGGTTAACCTATGTCTACCATGACACCACTTCAGGTGCTCAAACACAAACATATTATTTACCCACAGTACAAGACTTCAAGGTTTTTTAAATGAATCAGCTTTGTATGTCTTTCATTTCGTGGGGGAAATGTGCATTATAAGCGTACAACTTTCCGTTCTTATACAATATAAGACTTTTCTGTGGAAGCCTGAGATGATTTAATAGGAAGAAAAATTTTCTTTTCTATGACATTTACTTTAGCCCAAGATACAGATGAAATTGAGAAGGGCTCAGAGGTAAGTATTTTGATATAATCTATGAAATAATAAGGGCATCAGTGGGAGTTTCATGTCCTTAAATCTTATACCTACTAATTCTGAAATCTGTACCAAGGGCTTTATTCCAGAAAAAGCAGCTACACATTTGGTTCTAGCCACTATCTAGCATCAAGATACCTTGATGTATGACCACACATTTTTATTCACAGCAGAAGTCATTCAGAAACCAAAGAGACAACACAACATTTAGACCAAGAGCAGACTATCACCATTAAATAATTTTTTTTCGAAGTCATTTAATAATCACACAGTTTTGTCAAGGTGAAGTGTATGAAAAAGAGCTAACCACTACAAGAAATTTGTGAATACTTCAGTAAATAGCATCATTTTTTAATGAAGTAGATACCTTTACATTCCACTTTTTCTTAAAAAGTATAGATTATATTTACACTAGTAGAAGTTAATACACATCTACTTGATAAGAGTACTTAATCATTAGGATCTGGTCCAAAAATACAGTAATTCTTACACTCATATATTGTCAGAGATGGTACTGTGACTCTTTCCATTCCAGCTCCTTTCGTGCAAGCAAAGGATTTCTGCATAAAGAGATCATGCACACACTTAAAAGAATTTAGTCTGTTCAAGAATTTCTCTCAAGTATTTTTCCATATTAAAAGAAATACTGAATCATATAGGAGTTTATATATGAGTGATAAATAGGGAACAGAAAAATCATAATGAGCATCTTTGTATTTTCAGAAAGAAAATGCAAAAATTGTCAATTTTCATTTGGTGCAATTTTTAAAGTGCTAATAAAAGCTATGGCATCCTGAATTTTTTTCCACAGTAGGCCAATCTGGGATTGAATTGCAGTCTTAATGAAGGCCTCTTGAATTTTACTGTATACTAATGAAATACAAAAAACTGCAAGAATAAAGCAGATCTTAAATACCCATGTACATTGATGTGTATTTTATGTGCAGGTGTATCTCATACTCATTTATTCAGCTACCCACTGGTATGATGAGAGAAGATTATTCTTTACTTCTACCCATTGTAGGATTTTGCAATCAAAATTAATAGCAAGGACAGTTTTATCTCAGCTACTGCACCCACAGATGCTGTACATAATCTTGCAACCAATTTCTAATTATTTTTTTAATCACAGATGATGGTGACAGATGGCACTTGGGGAAATTCAGCATTATGGGTGGGGGTAGCTATGAATAATGACAAAGATAGATGTAAAGCAACATGCACATCAATATTTTGCCAGATTTGTTTCTATCAAGTGATAAGGAAACAATGTTTTGACTATAACCTCCAGCAACAGCTAAGACAATGTTTGTTTTCCTTCTTTCTTTGGAAGGAAGTTTTTATTACTGTCCATTACTGAAACATGCTGGAGTGTGAAAAAAGGTAACAGCTCCACTGCCACTTAGTGCAGTGACAGCCAACAGAGGGTGGTAACAGCACATGGGGTCAGAGACCCACTGAACACAAGGGATGAAAATATTTGGAGTTTCTCACCACAATTACATCCCCTAAAGGTTTGTCTTCCTGCCTTTCAGTGTCAATCCATTATGGGAAGCACAAGCCTGCAGGTAGCATGGGATTAGGAAAATTCTCTTGTCAGCACTAATTAGCACAACTGTAGGGTCTTGTGAGATGTCACACACACCACTCACGATTCCCCAAAATTCACTTACTGGGCAACTACCACTGCTTATATAGTCAAAGTATAAAAGTACACAGGCCAAAACCCATCAATGAAATATTTCCTGACATGAGAACAGGTGCATTTTCACCCCAGCTACATCACACAGCCCAGGGATTTAAATGCAGTTTCCCAAGATAACTAAAAAAAAAAAACCAAAAAAACCTGCAACTTGCATGAAGTCTGCAGTGAATGAGGCCCAGCCACGATCACCTCTTGGGCGTGGGGCCCTCCACACCCCCACCTCTCATAAGATTTGCACTAATTTAATGTTTAGTGTGAATTTCAGTGATGCTGTTTGCTCACTTCCACTCTGCAGAAGGTGCAGGTTCCCAAGGAAAGGCTGCAGGGCTGGTGCTGCTGAGGTCCCAATCTGACCTGCACCAGGCAGAACACAGCTCTACCCAGCCAGGCATGGCATGCACTGCATTTCTGCTGGCTTTATACATTTCTGCTGGCTTTATGCTAAATCTTTTGAAAAGCCTGAGTAACTCAGATTCATGATGTCTGATCTAGTATAAGGTCTGCTGGGATAAAGTGGCCACTAAAAATATTAAGGTACTATTGCCCCCACTGGCTTTTAAAGCATCAGCTATAAAAGTGCAGACGAGCAGACTTCAGGGCTTCCTCCTGCCTGGGAAAGGCAATTAGATTCCCTCCCTATAGGATGACATGCTTTACACTCCAGCCACACCTGCCTCTGCACTCCTGCCATTTCCTGAGGGGGCTTTTTGATATTATAAGCCCTCATTTAAATTGGATCATTGGAGCTCAATATTGTATCTGTTCTTTACCCTGGAAACAGAATTAAGCAATAGAGTGCATGTAAGGCTGCTCTTGCCAGCTGTGAATACAAGTGGAGTTTCCCATATATAATTTTTATTTTCTCAGTTGCTAAGTAGCAAGAGTTAAATTCTCTTCCCTGATCATCACACAGGTTCCCTTGAAGTCTATTCAATACTATGTGCTTGCATTAAACTCCAATTGATTTCAATAGGAGTGCTGTAGTCACAGGGAGAGAAGGATAACTTTGAAGGAATATGTTGTGTCTGATGAAAAAAAATTAACCCTTACCTTCTTAATGTTACCTTTGCTCCTGCTTTGCCAGAGTTGGACTATAATTTCACGGTTCTGAAAACAATTTTTTTTTTTCTTTTTAATATATTGAAGTTTTGGAGGGAAATTAAAAAGGTACTCATAAGAGAGAGTAGGAATTCAATAAACAAGAAAAAGGATCTATACTATTATGTCTGGTCTTTTTTTCCCTGGATTACAGAATTCAGTTCTCTCTAACCCACCGAAGAGTTGAGTGCAAATACAACTCCAAATGCTGTTACAGGCCAGGCCATTATGCTGAAACCTGAACTCAGTGACTGCAGTTGCTCCCAGTTTCATACTGTGCCATGGCTGGTGGTAACAGAAAGGAAGCTGGCATGCAGCATATTTCTTAAAAAATTAAAATGAACTAGCAAACCTCAGATGTAAAGGGAGAAGAGTACAAAGATTATAAGTCACTAATCAATCTCTGCAGAGTTTGAATTAATTAGAAACTAATCCTGTCAAGGGTAAAAAAAAAGGAAAATTATAAAAACTCCAAGTGAAATGAACAGTAAAAAGCACAATGAAAATCAATTCCTTTTTCATAAAAACTATTCTTGCAAATTCATTTCCTGTACAAATTGATTGCAAGACTGATTTAAATTGCATAAGTAACTGCCTAATCTTCCACAGGAATTCCCTCACAATTCCCCTTCCTTGCTTCAGCTGATCTTTTCATACATGAAATAAAACTCCTCCAGTGGAGAGGTGGAAGAGGAAACAAATGCCTGTTGTACAGGGATGCATCAATAAGCACTGTCCTGTTTGAAGCAGCTGAGAAGTATTTCAAAAGAAATCTCTGCTTGACTAGAAAACGTCAATGGTAAGACCCCAGAAGAGCAGGTTTTCACACCTGAGAACTGAGGAATCTGAAGAAAGCCAACTTTGAGGCTGCTGATTACAGGACACGAATTCTTTGACGTTTTGTTGCTCTAACACATCAGTAAGTTCAGGTAGAAACACCCAGCATAGCTTTCAGCTTGGTGATTGCATGGAATGCCCACACACTGTGCAGCAGCAGAGCAGAGCCCCAGCGGGCAGCACTGCAGGCAGGGTGCCCGAGGCCAGGCTGCATCCTGCCAACACCAACGCTGCAGCACAGCCATGCAGCCTGCAGCACGGCCCCGCAGCACGGCCATGCGGCCCCGCAGCAGCACGGGCACCCTGCGCCTTCCCACAGCTGCTCCAGGGTCCTCTCCTTTTAAAAGCAGTGTTTCCACCAAAATACAACCATTGTAACCACTGCCCGCTGTCCAGTGAGGGGTGGGCAATCCCACCTCTGCAGATTGTCCTGGGCACTGGGGCAGGTCCCGGTGAGCTGCTGCTCAGCTCGGGACTGACAGGCTGCACCTCCAAAGGGAACCTCTGCTACACCAGCGACGGGTTCAGCTCATCTCAACTCACACTGTGCCAAAGGGAGTTTGCTCTCTCAGCCCAGGTTGTATAATCATCAGTATGTGATAGTTGCCTGATGATTTTTTCCTAATTAGGAAGGTTTTTATTGTCTATTCCACAAATAGATGGCAATATAAACCTAATTTTTTTCCCTCAGGATACAAAGAAAACCTGCATTTGCTTTAGTTTTTCAATATCAAGGGAAGACGCTAGCAGCAATGCCAAAGTCTCTACCTGACACAGAACACTGAAT
Organism: Cisticola juncidis; assembly: GCA_013400215.1. Classification (NCBI taxonomy): domain Eukaryota; kingdom Metazoa; phylum Chordata; class Aves; order Passeriformes; family Cisticolidae; genus Cisticola; species Cisticola juncidis. The sequence continues at coordinate 1,367,492 of VXBR01009608.1, read as the reverse complement.
ATATTTTAATGTTATTAGTATTATTTGAATAAAGTTTTTTTACATACCAATGACTATGAGTGCATTGAAATCTTAGCTGCATTTAATCCTCTCAGCTGAGAGTGGATATGATGTGAACAAAGACCTCCAAAGGGAGCAAAACAGCTGATAACCTTCTCAGAACCAGGATGGGGATGGAATATATGAAGGAGAATTTGCTAGAACTTCCAGGGTTAGTTAGGGAAGAGGAGCCACAAGACTGTCCACTTCAGATTTTGCTTTCTGCTCTGAGATGTGATATGAGGTTTCCAGCAGTGCATCACCAGCTCAGAGTTTTTTAGGAAATCTGAGTCAATTTCAACAAGTCACACCTTAAATGGTTTTCCTCAGGAACTTCTCAGAAATGTACAATAATGAATCTGATGCTGACATTCAAGAAATGCTTGAAATGCTCTCCATTTCTATTGATCTGAAGGGCAGTGTTACAGAACTATCACCAAATTAAGTCACAGCAGAGATCCAAATAACAAGATTAGTGAATTAATAGCGATATTGAATTAAGTCACAGTTAAACTGCAAAGCAAATACAGCAGATAATTAGGTCACAAGTCTAAAGTAACAAGCAATCTTTGTCTAACAGAACCTGGAGAGCAGAGAAAATAGCTTTTGAAGAAAATCAAGAAACACCAAATTAGGCTGAAAGAATAATGAAAAAGTGTAAACAAGATTTCTTCTGGAAAAGTGAAATGCTTAACTGGGTAACACCACAAATGTTTTGGTTCTAAATATCAGCTTGGGCCCTTTTGCATGAAACAAGTCTGAACAGTAGTTCAGGAAACAAACTGCAGTTTTTAACGCTAATTGAATCATCTTTGGGTCTCACTGTTATGGACACGGATTTCTTTCCCCATTTCACCCTCTGCACAAAGCAAAGCTGTTAATAAGCTGTTATACATCTCACTGTTACTACACCCAGAATTCCGGAGAGGTAGGACCGAGACAGACAAGATAATTTCCTCAGATATTTTCAGCACAGTTTCTTAACAACCTTACCAGCAACAATACCCTCATTCACACAACCATGCTGCCAGAGTGCTGAAGCTGAATTTTAGTAGCTAGTGACAGTCTGAGGCGTCTCTTATTGAAGAGCTTAAACAGGGAAACAGCTGCATATCTCAAGTGTGTGAACTGCTAGAGTTTGGGGTTTTTTATAAAATCTCAAGTGCTTGTTTGGAGGGAGTCTGTCACACAAACAGTGCAGTTGACTGCTGGGATACACAAAGTCTTTGGTCAGTATCTCAAAATATGTTCAGAATGACCTAAAAAAAGTCAAGGCAGTTTTATTTGGTTTTGTTTTGTTTTCTGTGCTTTTTAGATTATTTGGGTTGGGTTGGGTTTGTGGTTGCTTTGGTTTTTTTGTTTTTGTGGGGTTTTTTTTGTTTGGTTGGTTGGTTTTTGTTTGTGTGGGGTTATTTTCTTTTTTCTTTTTTTTTAGGGGGTTTTGAAGTTTTATGAAGTAATTTTTCCCTTGTCTAATTGAAGAGTGTCCAACACAAAGCTATAAACTCTCTAAACACTCGAAGACTTGCTGCTCCAGTAGGCATCTATCATCTAGAAGGAGACAGATCTGGTTACTAGTCAGCATACTGGCAAAGAATATGATCTGCAGCATAATTAGAACACAGGACTGGTTATTTACCATTGCTCTGCCCACATTTAGTGCAATTGTATTTAATTAATGTGCAGTATTACAGTTGAAGTTTTCCTGAAGTGTTGGGTTGTGTGTGACCAGACCCCCAGACACATTTTGAAATACTATAGATAAAAAAATCAAGAACTGGAGAAATTCACCACTGAGGATTGAATCACCAAATTTTGTAGCTTTTCTCTCCTGGTTGCTTCTATTCCAGGATAGGAGAGTTATCCTCACCGGGAGACAAAAAGCCCTCAAATCAATTCATGTTCTGAATTACCCTCCAAATTCATTGACTGGAGAGATACTTTAGTCTGAGTTTTGGTGGCATGAAAGTGATCCCTAGCTCATCACAGTCCACATTCAGATTTCCCATTGAAATCATTAATCACACAGGTTTAAGACAAGATAATATATCTATCACCAGTTCTCTGGCCCACATAAAGCAGCTGCTATGTTTGCACCTGACCACTCACTGGTCTGAAATTGAGTGTCATTTATGAGAAGGTAGAAGACAAAAAGGGTTTTTGGTAATCGTTGCCTAAAAAAATGTAATAGAATTAAAATCAAATTAAAATAACTTTTTATTATTAAAAAACCCTTGGAATAATTTTATCTCACAGTTTATGTACTGTAAAGGGGTCTTACCCACATTCCAAAAATTTTTTTCCAAGTGTGTGTAAGTAATCCACCCCTTGAGGTTGTCAAAACCAATTTTCTTCAGATAAACTAAATCTGTAGCACTTGAATAAGGCACTAATTTGAATTACACTCTTAATGGCAGGTAGACATATCTAATGGTTTATTGGGATTAATTTTTTTTATATGTTAACCTGTACATATGTAACATTTACTCTCAAAGCTCAAATGCTAATTATTGAAGCTGTCATTAAGTAAACCCTGTTTGGCCCTTACCCCTCCAAAGAGATCAGTTCCCATATTTCACAGGGCAAGGTGACACTTGCTGTTAAACAGAAAAAGCATTTTATTTGCAATGGGTAATTTCAAGTTATTGCTGCCTGAATTTAGATTGTACATAGCCCTCCCTCAAAAATCTTGGTGAGGTTTTAGCCAAAAGATCATTTTCCTGTCACAGACTGAAAGCTGAGTAAATTTTACTCACACTGAGCAATTAGCTATGAAGGCATCAAGGAGTAAGGAAAAAGAAAAGCCATAGCAACCAAACAAACCAGAAAGAGGAGGCAAGAAAAGGAGTCTTGGGTAATTTTGAGAGCAAAGTTGCTCCACACTTCACCAGTAAACTGAATTGTCACACACCTCCTCTCTGGCCAGCAGGACAAAAAGAGAGGAATTTCAGCCTTTAGTTTATTGAAAATTGCTGAAAGTAAATCCACTTCTGTCGTAAATTGATGCAAAAGCCAGAGGTTACAAAAGCAGGTGAAAATAGATTAAGTTTTCAACACTATTGATGGTGACTAGCTTGAAAGTGTTCAGATCCCTTTAGAAACTGAGAAGCAGTTTGAAGAAAATAAAACTCATAAGGCAAGACAATTCTTTAGAGGTTTGTTTAAATTTATCACAGTTGGTGATTTTACCTTGCACACAATTCATTTTTTTAAAGCAAGAAATTAGATAAAAGCATTAGCTACTTCCTACATAGCATGGCCTTCTTACTTCCAGACACACAACAAAACATTGAATTGTGCTCATTGTAAAATAACTTTTCCATCTCTACCAAAAAGACCTCAGGAAAAGTGTTTGTATTCTACTTCACTCTGCACGCATTAGTGAAGATTATTTGTTGTGAAGTTCTACAAAAGAGGAGAGAGAAATTTAGTCCAGGGAACCAATTTTTCCTACTACAGAATCTACTACAGAAAATGTCCCATATAGTTCAACAGTAAAATTTTAACTATTTCTAGCATCCCTGTGTCTCCATCTATAATACTAAGACATCTGAAGGGGAAACCAAATCAGCACCAGACGTGAGCTTCACTGGTATGTGAACCATGAGGTAATACAGTTCTGGTAACAGTCAATTCATTTAACAAAAATATCTGAGAGAAGAGTTTTGGCAGCCTGGAAAAGGACTTTGGATTACTCTGGTGAGCTGCAAGAAAAACACCCACAAAAAAAACCAAATCAAACCAAGTCCCACCCCCTTTCTACAGTTTGAAATAAAACATGCCTGGACACACATCCACCTTAAAAAGTGCATTTCATATCTGGTGACTGGTACCACCTGCTCCACCTTGCAGCTGTGTAACCCAGTATTTAATGGTGCTGCAGTTTCTGGGTCTGAACTCTGCAGAGCATTCATGGAAGGACTGGTCAGGGAGAGAACAGAAAGATTTGTCAGCTGAGAACTCTGGGCTCTCTGTCAACCCTTTGCCATGTGCTAAGACACAGCAGCTGCAGGAGAAACTTGTGCTCATATATACTCATATTTATTATTTTGTCAAGGCTTTGCAGAGAGCACATGGCAGCAGCAGATCTCTCACGGAGCAGCACATGACTAAGATACAGCAGAAAGGCACAAGAACACAGCTTTACATTACAATAATTAAAAAATCATGAAACATTAGGTTCTAGGGTAGCTTGCAGCTTAATGTTGACAATGAAGAATAATTTGAGATTTATAATATGCTCATTTATTCTCATCTCAGCTCTATACACAGTGCCTTATCACTTTAAGAAAGACCTTTCCCTTCTAAATCACATTATTTCCATTACTTAGGGAATTACAATATTTGTACAGTTTATACACATGTAATACAATGGGATTTGCATAATATGAAAGGCATTAGTGCCTTGATTAGGAGAACCACCTGCACAACCTCTCCAGTATTAGTTTCTGGTTATTCTTTTAACCCAAGCATTTCTGTATCACATGTTAAAGCTCCCAGTGAACTGGTTTTGTCTGGGCTACAGTGACAGATGCTGGCACTGCCTAAGGCTCTGTTAATCCCAAAAAGCCAACATGTGAGGACATGAGATCATCTTGACTCACAGGAGACACCATGCTCTGTCAATTCTGCTGCCAGGACAGAAACATCACAGATGTGGTGCTGTACATGCTCCTCAACCAGATAAGCAGAGAGGGAAATGAGAGACCAAAAGCTTGTTCTTCCTGAACACTGCACGGAGAGCAATGCTGTGTACTTTCATGACAGCAGACACAGCCTTTAAATCCTAGTGCCTTAAAATCCTGAATTAATTGGTTAATGAGAATGTATTTTCACACCTGTGGAAAGTCCTCAAGTAATATTTTTGTTCTGTAAACCCTTATCATGGGGAAAACTGGCTTTCACTGTAGCAGCTCACCAGGTGTCCTAGCTGTCTGTAGTGGTAAGGACATTAAACAGAGCAGCCTCAATTCTAGAGCTCTGTTTGGTACATAAAGACACTGCAATTAAAGGAAACCCTTTCCACAGTGGAGTATTTGGGCTAACCATTCAGGCAAACCAAGACTATGCACTAATGCTGGAGAAGACCAACACAGAGCTATTTCAGAGGAAAGAGGGAATTTTCTTAGTGCCTACATTCGGGGCACAGCAAGGGGCTCAGTTATGCAAGACACTGCTCATCATCTCAAAGACTCTGCAGTTTGAACCCTGATAATTGACAGTGCCACAGCTTAGGATGACAAAAATGCTTTCACAGAGATGTACAGGGAGAGGTAGTGTGCTGTTTGATACATGGATTTAACTGTAAAACATAAAGTAGGCTGTCTCCTAAAAATGCATATCCCACCTTATAAACCCTGAACACAGGTTGTGCAGATCAGCACTTGAAAAACTCCTGAAAACAAAACACTAAGTTGTAATCCTCAAACTTCCCAAAATAGGAAAGGTTTCATTTTCTGCTTATTTTTGCTCAATGTCTTGTTAATCCAACACAGGCTGGAACAACTAAGCCAGATATTTAGCTTCCCAAGGAAAAAAAAATGAAAAACATTCTCCACTGCAACATAAATCTCCCCTCCCTGGAACTTTCATTGCCAGGTTTTGACAGATCAGTTTATAAGTTTTTGGTGTTATAGATCAGATAAGAAAAGCAAAAAATCTGTAATCTAGCAAAACAGTTTTAGTACTTGCATGTTTATGTTGGTTCATTAGTGCAATGATCAGCAGAGTTTTAGATCTCCAAACTATCTCTCCATTGAACTTTTATTAAAAAAGTCCTTTTGAGAGCACTATGAAAGCCTGATGTGCCCCTACAGGCACAGTGCTATACTAAAAGCATTTGTGCTGGTGCACAAAACCTGCTGGGATCTCTGCAGAACACCACTCTCCGAGCAAGACATTCAAGGCTGCCCTTGCACCAGGCAGCCAAGGCTATTACAGGATATTTAGCACAAAGCCTGCTGCCTTACCTGCTTTACTACAAGCTGATTCATTTATGAATCACATCTTTAAGTGAAAGAGAAAACATGCATCTCTGTGGCACAACCAGAGGAATTTATTTTGTAAGGCTACAGATCCATTACAATATTTAAACAACACTATGATTGTCTATTACACTATTATTAGGTTAATATTATGATTTCACTTTGTCAGTTCAACAAAATTACATATTGATGCCTTGTTTTTCCACAGTAGCTTACCCTGCTGTGTTTATTTTGCTTGGCAACTAGATTTCGACTTTTAAATAAGTATGCAAGTTGGAAAGAATGAATTCCATTAAGTAATCTTTTATAAATAAACAAAAGGAATCACAAAAAAAGTATTTTTCTGATGTCTTGAGATTTTCTGAAGTTGCAGTAAGCTCTTCAAAAGGCAGAGAGAAAATAACATTGTCTCAGTGAAACCTGATGCTAAAAATGGAAAGAGGAATGTAAAATTCAAATCTCTTCTCTCAATGCATTAAGACAAGATGAATACTTATTTTCATAGTCCAGACATCAGATAGTCACAACAGAACTACAATTTACTGCATCAAATCTCTGGGTAAAACAGCAAAGTCAGGTGCTCCTGTTTTCCAGTGAAAAGACTTGTGCTTTCTAAATGGGATACCTTGCATAGTACCTGTGCTCTCCCTACAGTGTAATTGTGTTTACACAGTGGATAACCATTAACTAACATGTTTAGTATTCTTTCTAATTTTCTTCTATAAGTATAATTTAAGTCTCTGCTAGGAAAAAAAAAAAACAAACCCAGACTTCTTTAGGTGGCATAATTTTGTCATGAAGAGCAAATTTCTTAATCCTTTGCATTGTGAGCAATTGATTTTTATTATATAACTTTATAACACATTTAGGACTTTCAATCAAAAATAAGAAATACATAAATCAGATCATATGTTTTTCCTCCAAAACCTCGTTTCCTTTGCAGGACCAGAACCTATGACTTGCATTTCCACCGAGGATGTAACCTGCATCATGAGCAATTCTATGGATATTGTTAGTCGCATTTGTTTGACAAAGTAAGAAAACAAGCACGTGACACAGCAGATTTTAATTTTTTAGAATGAAAAATTATATTTGCAATTACTTTTAAAAGGCCATCTCAGAAACACCAGTTCAAAACAAAGGAAACCCACACTTTGCAAGGGCTGTAGTCTAATACTTAAGACAAAGCAGCAATAAATCTTTTTAGTTCTATTAAAGTACCTCTGCACTCAATTCCTCACTGTATTAAAATCACTTTAGAAGGCAGTTGTTTAGCTTCTCATTCTGTCTCCTGATCATATTTCTTCCTCTTTTCAAGAAGATGACAAGTAACATTAAAATACTGCTGTATGGGGAGGTTATAGAACACACCACAGATGTTATTGAGTAAAGAATGCAAAAGAGGGCTGAGGGAAACAAACACACGCTGAGCAGACTCATAACTCAGCTCCACTTGACTCTTCTTTTACTTGGAAAAAAATTGTCATGGTTCTATTCTTCTAATTGACTTTTTTTTAAAAAAAAAATCCAACTAATTTTTCCCTTGTTTTTCATGCTTTATAGCCTTTATCTGCCAGGGTAACACCAGAAAGAAGTACATCCTGAGCTCTCCTACCTATCTGCTGCCAGCAAGACTAGTTGTCTAGCACTAGTCTGTCAAGAAATTCAAAACACAGAAGTTGCAAGCTGAATATACACTCAGGCATAATTTAGTAAGAATTTTCTCTATAAAATTGCTATGGAAATAACGGTTATTAAATGTATTTTAAAAATCTTGAATGACATTGAGACACAACACAAAGATTTAATTGTGATGATCTACAATGAATAATTTTTCTATTTTACTGCACTCAGCAAGAGGAAGAAGGGTTGTGTTACACACAACACTTCATTCAGAGCAGGGCAAAGCCCTCCAGAACAGTGATGGTTTCGCTGTGCCTGGCAGCAGCTCAGCCAGCTGGGCAAAACCCCCCACCACTACTCAGAGCAGTCTCTTCTCCAAGATAATTAGAACTCACAGAAACCACCAAACATTAATGAGGAAACAAATGCACACGAGAGAAAAGAATTCAGACATATTGAGGCCAAATCTGCCCAGAGCACCAACAAATGCTGTGAGCACATACCAAAGAAAGACAATCTGTGGCATATGAAAGACAAATAATCACTCTGAGATGTTCAACTTGTTGGCAGCTAAAAGGTCTGCTAAACCCCAGAAATATGCAAGGTATAAAGGGCTTCAGCTTTGTCAGAGCTGATTTTCCACATGGAAGCTGGCTGGGTTACAAAAACACACTCAACTGACAGCACAGTTCAAGTGTCAATTAAGATAAGACATCAAACAATTTGCTAGTAATTAAGAAGCTACACAGACATGACAAATAGATTTGCTACTCAAATTTGGTCATGGTCTTAAAAGATCTCTTACAATTGTCAGGGTGGAAAAAAGCAAAGACTGAAAGTTATAAGTACAGGAAAATGAGGATTCAAAACAAATAGAGCTGAAATAAGAAATATTGTGAGGTTGATTGCTGTATAACCCTAGTATTATAAAGGACAAGAACTGGATCTGGACTTGAAACAAAGTTCAGAGTTAAGAGAGCCTTGCCTCAGACCTAACCAGTAGCTAGAATTTTCTCCAACACCTTTTACATCACCTTTTTCAGAATGTGCTATTACTTATACAAACCCTGTTACTTGCTACATATCTGCTAGTTACCAATTTGCAATTCATCCTAAAATGTCATGGCTGCTGACTGAAATACTGTAAAATTTCTAATAGTCTTGTCTATGTATTTAGATATAAAAATGTAATTAGGAGAAGACTGAATTTCCTGAAGGTATTTTCTGTTACATTTCCCTTCTTCACTATAACAAACCCTATTACTTCAAGGCAGACACATCTGTTAATTTAACTAACACTCAGTACCCATATGCCTAAATGAATGCTCTCATTTGGAAGTGGGCTTGTCTCAGCTGAAAGCAGGTCCTTGGCAAGCGTGGTTTATTTTTGTATCCCTGACAAATGCAGAGGTATCCTTGTCTGGATAGACTCTGACTCCCTGGAAATGTCAGTACAGACAGGTAGAGGCCTCAGGCAGAGATCAAGGTCTGTTATCTCCAGCATTTTGTAATCTTTCACTGAGGGATCACCACTCTTAAAAAAAGATATCTTCAGGAATGAAAGGGCGCAACAGATGAATGAAATGAGGGAAGAGCAGGTGGAGAAGAAAGGGCAGTTAAACCAGCAGTAAAAGAATTTCCACTTAGATTGAAGCCATGTGCAAAATTCAAGCTGACTACTGTTTTGGATATTTTGACTTATCAGATATATTTAGTTATTCAGTCAATATAACCATTTCCTTTCCTTCCTAATTGTTTTTGGGAGAAGGAAGGATGTGGTATTTTACTCCTTTCCCAATTACTTCGATATATTTTTCCCCTATGTTCTATTTCCAGGGGTAGTAAGACCTACTGTAATATCAGCAATCTCGCCTACACAGACTCTCTCTTCCAGGTATTCTTCTTCCTCTTTGTTCCTCAGGACACTAAATGCACCTTTCTAAAGAGATGCTTTTATGGCAGTTTTTCTTGCTTCCCTCCCACCTTCTCTGGCAGTTGAATCAGCAAATTGACCCAAGTCAATGTGCACTGTGGAGAAGCTGCTGCCAGTGCAAGAGGGGTGGGAGAGCTTTTGATGAAAGTGTGACCGCCCCTTTCCAGCGGGACAGCAGCAGCTGAGATCCCTTTCAGCCAGCCATTAAAGTTTATCCTGTTCCAATCTCCTCCTTGGTCCTCAATACTGTGATTTCCAAACCAGCCCCTGCCCAATGCCCTTGTGGTGAGGATCTTTTAATCCCCTCTCATTCCTCACAGTCATGGGTTTCTGTTTCATCCACAAATGCTCTGCATGTTGTTCTTTAGCTCTTGCAGTACTGTTGCCTCTCAAGCTGCAGGACAACCAGGGCAGGAGGCAAAGAGTCATTAATGAAAATGTAATGAAAGGTTGGGAGACAATTAGTTTGTCTGCTGCAATACTGAGAAGGAGCCAGAGAAACAAAGGTGAGCAGAAACTGGGAGCACTGGCAGCACAACAAGCCCAAAAAGTGGTTTCAGCAGAATAGATAACAGGTAAGATCAAGAATGACTCTGCAGGCATTGAGGGCCAACAGGAGGATGTTTAAGAAATGGATGCGAAGCAGTACGGATGTGAAGGAGTGCCCAGATATTAAAAATGTTGTGCAGGAGAGTACTGGTGGGGCAAAGACATATGGGGGCACAAAAACAATACCAAAGAGACAGAGCAAAGGGTTATTGTTATCCAGAGTACCAGACAGATGGAGGGAAGCCACGTGGAGGAAGGGAGAGGAAAAGCCAGAGTGTGGTTGAATTGACAGGAACAGTGTGATTGATTTTATCCTTCATGTACCAAGTATCTACGACAGCCTGAGTTCTGAACTGTGTTTGCCAAGGGAAAAAGCTCCTTCCTCCTGCTTCAATCCTTCCTGAGTGCCTTCAGTAAGCAGAACAGCTCTCCTCTGCCCAGGATAATAGACATGAATTCATTAGGTAAAATTCACACCACATCATCCTGCTTCCTGGCTGCACAATCCTTTCCATCCTGATTAAAGTGCAGTCTTGCTGGAGGAATGCACCAGCAGCCAAACCTATTTTTGTCTCAGTCAAGCACAGCTCCAAGTATCATTACCACATGGGGTTACCATTTCCTATCCCACAAGTTTCCGGAACAGCATTTTTCAGGTCAAAATACTGCTTCAGTGAAATCAAATCACTTCCTTCAGAATGCAAATCTTTATACTTGTTACAAGATAGAAGACATTCAAAATTAAAAACCAGCTTAATACATTACTGCATAAAACTCCAATTCCAGAAGGCAAAGGAAAAACACTTCACGTAACAGAATTTTAGTAAAAATTAAGCACCCCATTTCCCTTTTTCCATAAAGTTCCATCACAGCAAAATTCCCTCTTGGCCCTGACCCTTCCCCTCCAATCCCTTCTACAGGCTTTTTATTACTTTGGAAACCATTACAAACTTCAGATCTTTTGCCTTATTTGCAGTTATAAGTGTTCTGGTTTTGCTAACACAGTACTTGCTTATGAATATTAAAATAATGTTCACTCAATTTTTTTAGTAATGACCAAGTATTTTGAACACTTTAGAATTACCTCTGAATCCTGTCCCCTTCCTGTGAAAATGGCAATTTTTCTGTTCAGCAAAAGTCAGTCTCCAGTTAAAATACCAGACTCCAGCTCTCAGCCTTTAAGGGAGCAGAGCTGCTGATATTCTCTGTTAAGCAAGCACAGCAAGTTCAGAAAGTGGGACTCTACCAACTCATTTTGTCCAATTCTTTTTGTGGGCTAGAATAAAGTTTAATTCTGCAAAGTTGAACCAGGAAAGGTAGCAGGCCTCACCCTTTATCACCAATTAATTAATCATGGTTCCAATTAGCTGGCATGACTTACGGTTTTCTTTTATGACAAAAACAACCAAGTAGTTTGTTAATTGTGTAGATTTCTCTTTGCTACCCAGGTCTAGTCACCACTGCTTGTAACAAAAGATAACAGCTTCTATTTTCCACTAGCTGACAAAACACGTGAAGTTTATCTCTGTATTCCAGTTGAAAACTAAGCTTTGCAGCTAGCACAAATTGACAGTTTAGTCTGTAATCCTACAGCTGATGGTGACTCTGAAGCTGGTTTTTGTCAGTTTGGTAAGCCAAAATTTATGGCACGCTGGACAACTTCAGTAAAAGCACTATTCTAGGATGTTGCATATTGCATTAGTGAATGTTTCTGTAAGCTACATGTTGTTAGGAAGATTAATGCCATGCCAGAAAATTTACAATCATCATAAACAGGAACTGAAATGACCACCTCTACCATTTCTGTTAATAATTAGTGGGAAAAGTCCTCAAAAAAAAAAAACAAGTAAGAAACTATAAATTGACAAGCACCAACCAGCAGAAATTCAAATGTACACCACTTCAGTAAAGAAAAACTCATTTTTCATTGAGGTCTGTATTGCCATTACTGATAATTAATGGTACAAATTATAGGATCAGAGGTGGGTCTTCTGATGTGAGAGAAAAGGGAGGGAACTGACTCACCCAGTGAGAACACCCAGAGACTGTTACTGGCTCTAGTGCAAGATTTTAATTAGCATTGACATGCATCATATTTAGCCCTATATTTTATCTGGAGCATCACGAATCAGTCAACTCATAAGAGCAATTGTTTTAAAAAAAGTCTGAGCATGAAATCATGATTTAGTTTCTACATTCAGATCCCTGAAGCAATATAGACCCAAACTGTCTTTAAATGACCAAAAGCATGAGAGAAACAGGATTATTAACTAAAGACATATTTCAGGCTAGAAATACTTATTTTTTATAGATCAAAGGGTGATCTATTGATGGATAGATCAAAGGGTAGGGTCTACAACTAGGGAATGAAACTATTTGAGCATGTATTGTATTTTGCCTGCCTCACCATCCAAAATATAATGTTTTCTTGCCCTTACTACTGAGTCCAGTTACTTTTCCTTCTGGAGTTTGTGCCCAAACAGCATGACTGAATAAACAGAAAGGAGTAATAGAGAAGAGACAAGATATTTCTCCTCTTTTTTTGACACCTGAAAATTTCAGAAACAGAGAAAGGAAAGGCAGAGAAGAACATTAGTCAAGCACAGGGGGAAAAAAACAAACCTACAAGAAATAATGAGTGAGGCAATACGTCAGAAAAGTCTGGTGAAGAAACAGCTCTGTAGAGGATAACAGGCATTATGGAGAAATATCGATGTATTGGCAAAGGGCATGGTAAAAAGGGCACAGGTAGGTACTGGGAGCTGCAGGGACAGATGCAAGTAATTGAGGTTCATACAGTGGCAGAAGCAGAATCCTACTGAAGGCTGCACTGCCACATAACTATAAACCAAACCAGGAGCCTCACCCTCTCACCCCTCCCTTCTCATGAAGTCCAAAGCACAGTTCATCTTTCTTCAGTATCCTGTCCTCACAGAGTTACTGCATTAGCTCAAACTACACAGGTCTGCACTGCCAACCTTGGTACTGACTTCTTGGAACTGATTCCTTCACATCTAGCATTTGTGAAAACTTTCCAACTTCAGAAGCTCTACCCAAGAGCATGCAAATCGAACACACATTTCAAGAGTCATCAGTTGGCCAATACAGGGTAACAACAGGATAGCAGTGCTTGGACAATGGTTTCCATCCTCTTAACCCCCCAGCTGCCTGTGCAAGCCCTGCACCCCAGCAGAGGCAGGCTGTGGCTGAGGCTGGGCTTGCCCACACGCCCCAGCTGCTGTCAGCACCACTCTGGCAGCACTGCCTCTGTAACGAGGCTGCCTTGGTCCCAGCTCGTTATCCAGGCCCTGCATTAACCCACCACAAACACATCCCTGAGCACTGAACCACCTCTAACTTCCTCTGACAATCCTTTAATCTTTAACAGCCCTTCATGTTTTCTCTGCAGCGAATACACCTACAGATGCCAAATTACCAATACCTACAGAGTGATTTGCAGAAGTGACAAGTACCCATGCCCTCACCTTACAATTTAAAAAAGTTTCCTAACATATCAACTACTTCAAAAATAAAATTCACTGAGTTCTCAGTGTCAGACAAGTTTATAGTATTAACCTTGCCTCTCACAGCCTCATGTCTAAAATGTATCTACAGCTAATGACAGACATTTTTCTCTCTCATACACACAGTCTCCCGTAATAGATCCAATTTAGGGATGAGTTCATTAATACTTGTCACAAAACTACAATTGATGACAGTGCCATACACAAGTCTAGGCATACATTAACATGCCTGGGGTTTTTTATGGCAGGGCTAGAATAGCAAGTAGTTAATAATACATGGGACCACACACTGAAAGATGGAGGAAAAAATACCTTTCACACAAAGTGTTGAATAAGGCAGAAATAAGAATAGAAAAAGAAAAGAAAGAAGTAGAAAATGGAAAGAAAGGAATGATCACATATACAAACATACCAAGTTTGGGTTTCAAAACTGCTGAACTCTGGAAATTTTTAGGCTTTGTGCATTTCACATTGTAGTCTTAATAGCGTTTCAAGACAAGGAATGTTAGCTGGTTATTAAGATGGTATCTAATAGTCTGTAAAACTACTACATTGTAAATCTATTATTCAGAAAACTGAAAGTCTTCTAGCATCAGTGTTATCTTGTGTTTCACCTAAGTACTGGGAGAGTACTTTCTGTGAGAAGTGGCACCATTTCAATATTTTCCATGACAACCATTATGCCAGATGTATTGTTTTCCCATTATTAATACATACTGATAAATTTTATGATGGAGGGAGAAAAATCTGTTTTAAAAGCACCGAGAGCAATGAAATTACAACACAAGAACAAAGCTGTAATAATGTACAGATTTGAAGTTATTTAGTGAAGTATTGTTAAATACACCTCAGTAAAACTAAAATCTTTGGGAAAACTATAATTTGATGTCTACCCTCAATATTCTTCCTAACATTATCTCTTCCAAAATATTTAAGTACTCGATACTGCTGTCCAGAGATTTATCCTGGCAGAAGAGAGGAAGCAATGAATACCCACACTGTAACAAGTTCATAAAATGTCTCCGTGCTGACAGAAAACCTATTTCCAGTATCCCACAAATAACTCAAGTTATGAAATCATTCATTATTTCAGCTGCAAGCAGGGAGCATACTAAGATGCATTTATAATAGAATGGGAAGAGACATGCAGTGAGTAATATTTCAGTGCAATTAAATATAATTTCAATAATAAATTATGTACCATTGTAAACCCAGTGCTTTATATAAATATCACCAATGACAGTACATTAGAGTGCATTTCTGTTTTATTTATATTACAGCAAGGAATATATAATGGTTCTAGGATGTTTTCCCTGTTCAAGTCAAGGGTAAAATCAAGCAATCTGTGTGAAGTGCAGCTCTTTCTGTTTTACTTATTAGAACTCAGGCTCTGCTATTTTTGGTTTGCAAGACACTGTTTGAGACTAGAACATATATTACTTTCCTCTAAGCTGTAATATTTTAGCCCAGATGTGTTTACACACATCTGAGTACACACATAGCAAAGATTAAAGGATTTGCTGCAATCACCTCTAATTTTTAAAAATGTATGAATAGCAAGCTTAAGTACTCAAAAAACTCCAAGAAGAGAATCCCAGAAATCAGAAAGATGTTAAATCAGTGTCAGGTGGCAGGGGGGCAGGTGCCATCAAAGACAGATGCTGTTTCCATCTCTTCAAACACTTCAGCCCTGGAGGAGAGCTTAAGTGAAGCCATCCAGCAGAGGTGGGTTGGAGGGAGCTCACGTTAGAGGTGTGAGGTGCTGTGGCAGAAAAGAGGCAGCTGCCAGGCTCCTGAACCCACAAACTCTTACTCCACAGAGCAGTTTTTGTGAACCCTGAGGAAGCACTGGAAGAATTTTGGACACACTGCCCAGGCAGTGCCCTTGCAGCCTTGGACATCCAGACTTGGAAAGGAATACTATTTTTGTCAATGAGTTACTGACTAAAGATTTGAAACACTAAACAAAGTTACCTGACATGAGGGAGAGCTCTTGGGGAAATCCAGTACTACTGATAGTATTTAGACTCACATCTGCAAGAGTTTGTAACTGTTTGAGTTTTGAAAGGGAACCTTTGAGAGTTGACTAAATGCTAAGGAAAATGGATTGACTAAAAAGTTGATAGAGCAAAGAAGCATTAAATTATTCAACAGCTACATCCTACATACTTCCACAGAGCAGTATAATCCTGATTTAGCTGTGTTCCCACGAGTTGCCTCTGAATATATTCTGAAGTTTATAAATATGCTATGAAACATGACATTTTCAAGAAAGTAAGGATTAAAAGTCAGAGGCAATTGTATGTGCTGGGTCAGTCTCTTTAGAGATCAAGACCCCCTCAGCCCTCCTGGTTCAGCATTAGTTGGATAAAAACCTGAAAAGTGAGTCTGTTTATTTTCTAATTAACCATTCACATTATGTTTTACTGTAGGAAAATCTAAGAGTATTCAGGGTCTTAGACTTCACAGACTGAAAGTTTCTTCCCCATTATAAGCTCTAGACAAAAAGGGCATTTGAGGCTACAGGTGCAGACACAGCTTTAATCAAGGTTTATTTAATGCCCAAAGCAGTGAGATAACTCATCCATCAGCAGAGCCAAGAGGTGTGGGCAAGAACATATGCTCCATCATCTCCAGTAGATGATCAGCTCGCCTTTTCATTTCCCACCACACGAGCAGCACTCATGTTTTCTCAGGCAGAGCGTGGCTGAATGCTCTCAAGGAAGCAATTTTATCCACTCTTCCCTGAAAGGGCCAGTGCCTTAAAGGCATAATTAAGTCCTAAATACATAATAGTTAGTGACATTTAGCAAAGCATGTCATCTCTGGCAAACTGCCACTGTAGAAGAAACAGCAAACAAATCTATTTGCATTGTTTTCAGCTGGTTTGTAAATTTTTTTGTAACTGTATTGTCAGCAAGTGCAGAAGAAAGTATTAGATGAAATAAGCTGGTTAACAGACTGAACTAATTATACTGATGCAGTGAAAAGAACTAAAACATTTTGAAGGAGGCACTATTTGGGGACAAAAATAATCTCTTTAAAGCCACACAAAATGCTTTATTTCTGCTACTAACACTTGTATGGCTCACTTGCAACTGTAGAGCTTGACAAATAAATGATCATTAGAAATTCAAAGCACCACCAGTGTCCTGCTCATTTTTGGATTAGAGAGACCTCCCCCCTCAGACCTGCCCAGCCTCACACACACCTCCATCTCCACATTTGCTCTAAAGAATTAATGTTTCACTCTCTAAAACATCAGCAGAAGGGTATTACTGAGCAAGAAGGGCCAAAAAACTCAAACACCTCAGTCTGCAGTCTCTGTGCTCCAAATGTTACACCACAGCAATTGAAAGGAATACTTGGTCATAATCTCCCACAGGAAGAGGCAAAAAAAAAATCTCAGAAAAGAGAATAATGAAAGCAGGATGTGCCAGAACTTTTTCATTTAAATGTCTCAAACTCATAGCCAGCAACAGAGAGCATGGAAACTGTCAACAAGACATCATATCACACCAGGAAATTTGTTCAGTTGCTCCCCATTAGAGATTACATGAATAACCATGTTTCTTCTCTGGTCCCCCTTCCCCCAATCTCAATTTTCAAATCATATCTAAGAGACAACAAAAATCATTTTCAGCTAAACACCCCAGGTCATACCTAACCCATAAAGTCAATCCTTCTATACTCAAGAGCCTTCTTGGTGGAGAGAAATTATTAGTGTATTCTGTCAAAGGAGGCAAGTCCCAGCAACTATTTTCAGGGCTTTCAGAATTACTGCCTGAGCCTCAGTCATGCCCTCTGCTTGAGTTGCTGGAGAACACAACTTCCAGTCAAGATGTTGGATACCCCACAGCCTGGGCTGTACTGCTGTCTGCAGCCTCACTAAGGCAGCAGCAACCTTCAGCAGAGGGGGCGAGCAGCATCAGAACTGACAACACGAGATTCAGAGCTCCTCTATTAATGGAAGAGTCTTCTGCATTTAGTAAGATGTTATTACTAAGTGTTCTAGTGAGTGAGCATTTAAAATAAAATATTTTGAGAGGATAGAAAACCAGTATTTCATGTCAATGACAGCAAGATCCAGCCTTATTGTACTCTGCAATATCAAGTTTAGGTAAGGTTTATATGTATATAAAGTTGTTCTTAATATTGCAACCCAAGGATATTTACCATCAAGCCATGGTCATACCTCTGCCAGAACATGCTCACCACATCAGACAAGACAAGGACACTCTCTTGGCTCCAGAAGCCAGGTTAGAGAGGCCAAGCATATGAACACTACAGCTTTTCAACTACATTTGTTGTGCAATTAGATTCTGCTCATTCTTTTCCCTTTCAGCACGGGACTGCTAAAAAACTGCAAAAAAAAGTTGAAAATTGCACAAGAAGTTCCATCCATGAGAGTTATCTTCTCTTTGGCTGGTGGTAAGGTCTGATTTTCACTATTATTTATAAAAAAGGACAGCAGTAAAGTTGAGCTACTGTTCTTACACAGTCTTTGTGGGATGCTGAGGGACAGTTTCAAGGCTTGCTAGCCTGTGGTACTAACGTGACAAGCTCACATTTCAGTGTAGTATTAATGCACCTGTGAGCAATATGAAGCACGGAAAACATTTCATTGCTTGAGAGTAGCTCACATCGTGAGCATCTGGAAGTGCCTGAAAAACCTCAAGGGCTTTGGACCATAAGATGAACAAAAAACCATGATTTACAAATAGAGCAAAATGCTATTTAAAAACGCCAGCTTAGCAAATGAGATCTTAATACCATTTGCGACCTTTTTATGCTGCTAACTATATATTCTCAAAACAACTGCACTTTTAGATTAGAATGAAAATATGGCACAAATACAAAGAATAAAGACTTACTAAGAATATGGTTCATCATTTCTGCAAAATGAGCAGTGTTTTCACAAAGTGACAATGCTTTGAATACAACAGGCTACTGGGATTTAAAGTTATAAAGCCACAGGAAAATAACATTGTGCCTAAGATAGATATCTAATTTCTCACACTAAATACCAACACAAAGTAGCAAACACCATTTTGAAATAAAGCACTTGTATAGGCCATATAAATGAAAACAGATGCTGGAAGATGTTTCAAGCAGCAGGCTTGACCCTTCTTTTAAAATGCATTGGTTAAAAGAATGTATCTTTTTGCAATTTCAGTGATCAGGCATCTAACCTGCTCCAGGTTTGAGGTGCAAAGCTCCTGTTAGGTAGCCTTGTAGCCTGCTCTCCAACACAGCACATGAAAGGAAAACATCTGTCCCCTTCTGGCAAAGACCAAACAGAGAAAGCTTCAAATCTCATTTATGATGTTTATAATTTTTCTTCTGTGCTTAGCAATCTCAGGTCACCAGAAATGTTGTTTTACTACACACAGAGGTGACAACATGAGCCTTGATTCTCTATGCTCCAGCTACAAGACAAGAAGAAAGCCTATGGAATCCTAGCCCCTCCATCCAACAGTAACAGCTCTCTCCTAATCCTTCAGGGCTGCATGTGGTGCAAGAAGGCTCCTGACTGTCAAAAGCTACAGAAAGGGAAAGAACAGCTCAAGAAGAAGAGCTGAGGAAAGCTGGGTCAATGAAAGAGTCCTCACTCAGCTACAGAGCCCAAGCCCAGGTAATGGGTAGCTCCAGCAAGGCTCCCCTGTGCCCCTGCAGTGGGAGCAGAGCACTCTCCTCTCACCCCAAGCTGCTGTCACCACGGCTGGCACAGGACAATGCAGCAGCACAGGGAGTGCTCCTTGTGACAAAGCAGCGCTCACACCCATCTCAGCAAGGGGGACATACACAATTAAATTTATGACTGACTCCCTGAATGTGCTCCACAGAAGCTGGTGCTTGGCCAAGCAGGCCTCTGGAGCCCAGAGCCAGCTCTCCCATTGGGGTTTCCCTGTGGTGGAGGGAGAGAGAGCAGGCACAGCTCAGAACAGACCCAACCAGATAATGTTCATTCATGATCTGCTGCTGATATATTTACTTCAAAGTTTTGCAGAGAAGGGTTGGGGTAATTTGTTCTCTCTTTCTCCCTCTACCTTCTGAGATTCTGGAGCCCCACATTCCACTACACAGATATCAATTAAATGAAATTGCTTCAGTGAGCCACCTATTCTATATGTTTTTCAGTTTTATACAGTGTTTGGATGGCAGTTTCTCTGAGGACAGCACCTGTCTCATTCCACATTTCTGTATTGGCAGCACAACCTCACACTTACAGGACTATCAGTCATTAGTATTTTAACAGAGTAGTGAAAATATTATCAGTAAGAATTATGCCACAGACAGCAGTTAAAGTAGGGGTTTTATTCTCATTGTTAAATAAAAACAACAAAAAACCCTCACCAAAATCAAGGCAGGAATTCCTGCTTTTTGCATACAACTTCCAAACCTAGGGGCAATCATTGCAATTATTTCATGCATTAACCTTTGTGCTTTCCAGGATAGAGGAAATGCAGTTAAATTTCTTATCAGAACTAGTGCATGCAAGTGAATTAGACACAGTGAACGCTGTAGCTGTGTCTGATTTTTGTTTAATAGTTTTGGATGATACTATTTGGCATTAATTTCTCTCTCTCATTTTATTTTGTCACACTTGGCATTTACTTCCATGCTACTCAGCTTCATAGTCTAATACAATTGAAGTTACAGTGATGCTGAAAACATTGCTTTAATATCTTAATGGTTCAGGATATATTTGCATTTTTTTCTTCACCTTCGATCACAGCACTGCACAATTATTGCTGCAGTATTTATTGTTTCCAGTAATGCAAAGTGCTGGAGTTGTTAAACCTCATTTTAACCTCATGCTTTTGTACCTCGAAGTACCTTCCTCTCCTTCCTGATGCAATCGGGAACTCAAAAGGTCAGTTATGCACTTTTCCTTGCAAGGCTTCTGCTATTTCCTACCTTTGAAGGTACAGGTTAAACAAAACAAAAACCTGAGCCACAATGACAGTTCAAATACAGAGCTTTTCATTTATTTTCCCTCAGCTCACACAGTGTGCAAGACTGAAAGAAGCACAGCCAACATCACTAAAAGAAACAGTTCAAAATCTTTAAAAGCAAGATATAGGCAGGGCAGTTTGCAGGTGCCACAAACAAACGAAAGCCTTCCATGGTATTTTGCTAACTGGATTCTTCCTTTGCTCATAGACTCTAATCTTCAACTAACATCCAGCCACAGTGGACATGTAGAAGCAATAATGGAAATTGTCTGCCATTCAATTTGGGTCTGAACAGCATTATGTACTTGCATTACAGTATAACAGTATTTGTCTTTTAGTTACAAAAAGAGCAACAAAGCAGGGAATTAAATCTTTAGAATAGTGAGCATGTAACAAGCACTATTTAAACGATTTCCATTCTCTTCTCCCTCCCTACCCAAATCAATAACTTAATTATGGAATCACCTCTACTTTTTCAGGACTCACACTCCACTTTTAGTTAGAGCACTAATAAAAGAACAAGTCTTCAGGGAAAACCAAAATTCCAGTCTAAGTTATGCTCTGAGTTTAGTGACCATTTAGCAGAAACTGTCCTGCCAAACCACAATCTGTAACTTGTCACATCCATAACTATTTTCTCTCCTCCTCACACCTGAGTAGCCACCCATGCCCAGGCAGCTCCAGCACCACACCAAACTGCAAATGCCTCCCTGAGCTGCCCTGCACCCCCACAGGGCTCCTGCACCTGGAGGGACAACCAGAGTCAAGTCACTTGAGAGGTGCACATCAGGAAGTTTAGGACTCATTCCTTTAATAAATGCTTTGTGGCCCACCCAAACATACTGCCTCATTCCACAGGATGAAGGTGTGCTATCTACCTGTGACTATTTTGAAGCCAAGACACTCGAGTCAAAAATATGCCCAGAGGGGCACAATGTTTCTGGATCAAAGGATCATCAGCAATGAAAGCTTCCGAGAGGGAAAGTCAGCTCCACTTGCTGCACACAAAGCAAATTTTATTCAAGAAGCATTTTAGTGCAGAATACATTTGGGCCCAGCACCAACTGACAGAAAAGCAATCCTCTGGGTGCCAGTAGAGTCATCTTATTAGTTTTTAAATCCTGTTGCTCATAGTCAACCTAAAAAAAGTGGCTTGTTTAAAAAAATTAGAGCACATTTTTCTAATTTTCAGTATGTCATAAACACACACATATCAAATCCACATTTTTTGGGTTACCCCCATTGAACATTAAAACTGATTAATGATCACTGCCACCTATTTTTTTGTATTTGTTTCTAGATGTTCTATACATAAATCAGTGGCTGTCAGCTTGCATAACTCCTTTCTCCATTTTTCTCTATTCCATTGCACCTGCTGCTTCTCAAGAGTGATTACTTAATTGTGGAATAAAAGATCATTATTTAATACTTTAGCTAGGAGGAACAGAGTTACTTGGCCATAGATTAATAAGGACTCTGAGTTGTACAGTTTGCAATTGAATTCGTGTTAAACATGTTTTGTCATCTTCTGTAATAAGGTCCTGAACTACAGAAGGAAGAGAGATCACTGAGAATTTGCTAATGCCACTGGCGTATTTTGATTCTTCCCTTTCCCCCTTCAGTGGCCTACTTAAGGTTTTCATCTTTTGAACTGCAGTAATTTCTTCTGCATTTGTAGGGGGGTTTACTTTTTTCCCAAAATACATGGTAATGTATCAATGTTATAATCCTCATGTTTAAATGATGGAGCCACAAATACTTAGGGAAATTGGAATCATCTCCAGCTTATTCATGTCATAATCAGTAATTCTCTTGTTTCTTCTGTGTCCCTTTGAATTATCATAATAGGAATACTGGGGTTTTTTGCTAGAGGAGGATCTTAAAGTAAATAAGTGTGTTTCCTCCCACTGAATCAAGGAGAAATCAGAAGCATCTGCTAAGTTAATAGTTTCAAAAGTAATACAATCTGCAGAAGCACCTACTGCCATCCTACTTACAAATTCATACTTGACAAATATTATTTGAAGTCCTTCAGTGAGGATTTAAACACAGCTGGAAAAAAAACCCAGAATTTTGCCACATATTTTCTCCTTTTCCCTTGTTTAAATATAGTGATAACCAATTCAGCTCTGAACTCAACCTCCAGTGGCTAGCTTTTCATCTTATGTATTTTCCAACTGCTGCAGGTTGTCAGTCCACACCTCTAGTGTGCTCAGCTGTCCCTGAGGACTTTGTGTTTGATGAAGGATTTCAATGCTGCTGTTAAATAATATATTTTTCCTTAAAGCAAGCTAAAGTTTTTGTACATAGGGTGAAGTTTCTAATCCTTCACTAAACAAATGAGCTATTACCTTGGGTGAAGCAAAACTACAAGACTGAGCAGAAATGAAATTTGTGCTTTGACTCACACTCCTGCGTTGTTTCCTTTACTAGCTCATGTAAACATCTACCTGAGGAACTGGTAAACTATGAAATAACAGCTCAGTTGACACCATCAGTTTTCAGAAGTAGACTCTCAATTTGACTTTTTCTAAGCTAACAGGTTGTGTAGGCTGTTGATTTAAAGCCTTACTGTTGGGAGTTTGAAAGGAAATTTGTCCATGATTAAAAAAAAAAAACAAAACCACAAAAAACCCCCCACTAGTTATGAGTGTTAGATTTTCTATCCCAAGTGTCTTTGCAAGCTAGCCAGTTGTCTGTGCTAATGCAGAACCTGTTCTTTTTATCACTGGATATTCACTTACACCAACATGGGCACCCAAGCACAGGCAAGTGAGTCTGCACAGGAATAATCAGCACAGGCACACAGCCCCCGGTCATCTGATCTGCAACTGGCCTGGCACTGGAGGTTCCCATCTTCAGTAACTGCTGTCTTTCATTGTCCTTGCTTTTCTGTACACATCACCCACTCACTGGCTTCTCATCCTCCTCCTCTCCCTAGGCAGTTTGGAGATCCAAGGCACAGTTCTTCAGGCCCTTACTAGATGGCATTTCATACTCTGCCATGAACAATGTCTGGAGCTTGGCCACGCCTGACAGGCTCATGCTCAAATCACCATTTATTTTTCTGAACAATAAATATCACCTTGGGTGTGTTTCCCTTACACCACCTTAAGAGTAAAGTGGGCTATATTCCAGTACTAAGTTTTCCTGGGGGAAAAAAAAAAAGAAAGCCACCCAAGAGTTTTCAGTCCACAAGTCAGCTTTCAGAAGTGCCGAGAACAGACTGGTATGCTAGGCTTAACAAGTATGTTAAGTTAAACACCAGTTACCAACAAAACAACTACTGTTTCTTGGGGAAAAAAGTTATGTATGCTCAGAGTTGTCCATTCAGGTATCAGGTCCTGTTTAGCTTTCGAGGTTCCATACAATTAAGCATTTTTTAAATTACAAGCCACTCATCATGACTTGATTACCCATTACCATGTAAGTGAATTAGGAAAACAACACTCAGAATTTAATAAAACATAAAACAGATTAGCAATTAAATGCACAATTGTTATATTGACTTGTTTTCAACAAGATTCCTCAAGACTTAGAACAATGTGTATGAACACTGCCATTTACAGTGTTCATTTTAGCTTTTAAAAACAGGATACTTCTTTATTTCATGATATAGAAGGAACCTGGAATTTTTCATTAACACTATCAAGGTGACAGTCAAATGGATTCAGTGCACAACTTTATGTATTAAATATTTCTAGCTGATACTGTTGTATATAATTTTTTCAGGTTTGAACACATGCTTAATGTAATCAGCAGTAGTCATTCAGGTTCTGAGTACTCAAACAAGCATAAGGTTCCTTAAAAATATTTTAATCTCTGTGCTATACTAGAAGACATTAATTGCCATGTAATTTTTTTTATTTAAAAAGGAAGGGGAATTCTTGTTCCAGCAGCTGTGCTTTTCCACATAATGGCTCACTTAAATGCCTAATTCTGTCTATAAAACTGTGCCTTATACATAAGGGTATCAATTCACCACAAAAGCATGCACTGAATAAACCCCTCTGTCACTGTTTAATTACTTGATCAAACATGATAAATACTGGAGGGCAACATCAATAATCATGTGAAATAAAATACACAGGGGCAGTGAAGAAAACAACTCTGCCTTAAACCTTGGTCCCACTGGAAGCAGGAGTAGAACTCACAGCCAGATCAGGTTCTTAGCCCATTATCCTTGCTCCCACTATACAAGAGCAGATGTCAATAGCAGGTTTGGATAAACCACAGCAGGGACATGAGCAGAACAGCAGTGCAATGTCTGTCTCAAGTCAATACAACCAAGGGAAGGCAAAAACATCTGGGGAAGAAGCATTTGTTCCACATGATCAGCAGAAAGCCTCTGCACAGGGAGGAAAGGGCAGCAGATGCTTTATTCCTGCAAGGGAGAGGAAATAGCAAAGTGTAGAGCAAGCTACACTGCTTCACACACCAGCTTGGGAACTGGGGCAGCTACTTTGTGTCCCTCAGACAAAGCTTCCCCCTTCCCCTGTGCAGTCACAGGCACACACACACACATTTATAGCAGACCAGCCTTGCTGAGGAGCTGCCAGCACCCTTCCCATGTCCCAGGCACTGATGGTGAGTGCAGCTCCTCCTGCTGTGGCTGATCCTGCTGGGCACTGGGGAGAAAGGTACAGCTGGTCCTCTTCCTAGAGGTGTTCATGCCTGCTCCCAAGCCCAAATTTCTCCTTCAGGTGTCTGTTCTACAGATATCTGGGTGGAAATGACTTAGCAACAGGGCATGTTACAGTGTACTTAGGAGTTCCTGACTCCATGTAGCTGTTGATGTCAAGAACACATCAGACACCCGCTTGCACATCAGGCAGCACCAGGTGATCAGAGCACTTCTAACCCCATAACACAAACTGCCTCAGCACATTCAACTTTATGGTGAAAGTAAAAGCTTTTTCTACATTTTACTGTTTGTTGTTCAAGTAACAGACACATATGGTGTTCCTTTGCTAAGTTGCATGCCACCATACTTGAGCAGAAGTGATGTTATTCATATTTGTGTCACCAAGGTCTGGGATGATATTTTTTTCCACACAAACACATCTGCAAACAGCAAAGGCCACTGAAATGGCTTCCATTCCAACATAAGAGAAATGAAGTAGAGATGAAGCCTTTGGTTCTTGTGAGCAAGCTAAATTGAACATACACTTGCCCCTTTTTCCTCCAGTAACCACATTTGTGCGTTTAGATCTCACTTCCTTCCTCGAGACATTTTAGCCCCATGGAGTCCCCGTCAGCTTCAGCTGATGCTGGGCAAACCAGAGTCACTTCTCCAGATTCTCCAACATGACAGGATCCTGCTTCCCATGCAGCAGTGACACTCAGCTAAAGCATTGGCTGGGGATGGGGAAACCATGTTCCACGGCAGTGTAGACTATTTCACTCTGGTCATGGAACTTCTCTCAGGCTGCATGCAACACACAAGTGCTGCTCAATATTGCTGCAGACCAAGTATCAGAATATGTTGTCCCTAGGCTGAGAGGATGCATAACCTCCTTTTAGTAAAGCATCTTGTAGTGCTACAAAACAGACAGCTGAGCAATTCCCACTTGCAAAGAGTGAGACAAAAAAAAAAAAAAAAAAAAAGATGAAACCCAAGGCAACTGGTCCAAGCATTATGCACTGAAGTTTTTTTGAAGCAATGCTTGGAAGTAATTAGATTATTTAGAAAAGAGTACAAACATTAAATCATTTATAAATAAAATACAAAATAAAAAACCCAGTGTGGTTTGCCTGACAACTACAATTTCTGTCCAACCAATCAGTAAAAATAAGAAAATAAGTTTCAAAGAACATTAATTTGAAAAATATCAAAGAAAAAAAAGATATTTAAGATGGTAGGAATAACTACACAGGGATCCACACTATTACATATTGCCACTGGACCATGGCTTAAACCTAATTTAGAGTCCTTCCATCCTAGAGAGCTTCTAGAATTATTAGAAAAACAAATTGGAAAGCCTTTCCCCATGGAATAAGATGTCCATAATATCCAACTGTTGCATAAATGGGATCATTTATCATTTTGGTTGAATTGTGAACAAACAGGTGTAACAAGTAAGCCTTGGTGGACAAACCTAAATGCCATTTCAGCACACTGTTACTATGTCTCACAATGCCTAACAGAAAAATTAATTTCCTTTTAATATGAAATGATCACGCTGCATTTTACAAACACTGAAAAGAGATGATTCAGTCAAGAGTAAAAAAGCAATTTTCCTTTCCTCTATTGTACTTTTTCCTTTTCTCCCAGGGTATATG
This sequence comes from Cisticola juncidis, assembly GCA_013400215.1. Lineage (NCBI taxonomy): Eukaryota > Metazoa > Chordata > Aves > Passeriformes > Cisticolidae > Cisticola > Cisticola juncidis. Next base: position 1,340,599 of record VXBR01009608.1, on the reverse strand, counting down.
AGGGAATAAATACCTTTTAAAGAGCAGTTGTTTAAGACTGATCTTATCTTTTACCTCAGGTCACAGCACAAGAGGATACATTGCCTTTTTCTTCTAGCTGAAAAGGATTTCTTGCTAAAAGGACATGGTCACTCCTGTTCCTAGGAGAAATTATTATCAAAGAAATAACACTATAATAGAGTGTGAACATGCAGGCTGGGGCTATCGACATTTGTCCTTGCTGTTAAACTTGCCTTTGTTAACAATAAATTGTCTAAATTGATTCATAATAATGACAATCTTCCCCACAGGATAAGAACCAAGATAGTTGTTTTCCTTCCTTTTATTCTGTCTGGGAAAAAGAAATCCTCTTTCTTTTCATTGGGCTATCTGCTAATGATGAACAATTAATCATTATTCTGAGATTTTATACTATAGGATTTTAAAGTATTACAATTAACAAAAACTGAGCATAACATTTAACTGTTTCATTATATTTTTCTGCATTTGCCAGTGTCTTCTGTAGCAGTTTCATTTCAAATTGGATGCAACTCAAAGAGACAGGAGCAATAGCAACTAATGCCAGGCTCCGGTCAGGTCCAACTCCTTTTTAAAAATGTTGGATAATCATGTTTTATTCCAAACCAAAAATATGTTTAAGCTGGAACAGAACCAGAAGGACAGTCTGTTTCACAGTTTAAGAACCCTATTCATCAATAACTGTTGAAGAAACAATTAAAAAGGGGATTTTTTTATCACCACAGAATGGAATTAGAAGCAAGCACAAAGAACATTCATTAAATAAGTTTACATTATAACATTAATCAACCTGGTGTATTTAGTAAACCCTTAAAAATGTGAGGCCCAGATTCATGACACAAAATTCAGAAGGTCAAGAAGTTGAGATCAGATAAGCATCCCAAGACTACTAATTAAGAGTAATAGATCCTGAATGAGCCAAAACTGTCACAAGTCATTCAGCAATAGGTTTTTTCAGAATGCAACAGGAGCTGCAGTTTTTTCTTCCACTGGCTCAGCAGCTTGAAACAGACTGAACAGGGCACCAAAAACCCTACCCATGAGACGGGAATTCCCAGTGCTCTTCTATTGCCCCCTCCCAGCATCAGGGAACAAAGCAAGCCAAGCACGCAGTAACTTCAGCACTCACACCACAACCCTATTTTAGGAGGTTCAGCTCTCTGGTCAAAACCTTGTCAGATAAGCCCATTAAATTATATAAAAGAACCTACAAATAAGCTGTAACGTGATTTCAGCTCACCAGATGGTGGTATTAAGGTATTGCAAAAGGCACTAAACAGTGTTTGAGCAATGTTTATTGTCTGCCCCAATATGTTTCTTTAATGGTGCTGGATGTATGAGGAATACAAAGTGCTCCATCTCTTGCTCACTTAGTGAACATCATTTTCCAAAATCTGCTCCACATAACAGCAATCATCAGCTTTTAAAGCAACATGCCATATGGCATTTCTAAATTGGAGGTTAAGTAGAACAAAATCCCATGAAGTGTAGGCAATATTTCAGGGAGAGAAGGTGTTTCCAATCATGTTTTCAGAGGCATTTGTCTGATCAGACACAGGGGCTCAAGTGAACTCCTGCACAGGCCTTTCCTGCTCCACTCAGTCCCTCACAGCCCACCCCTGGGACATGTCCTTGGCTGCTCGACACTGCAGGCAAACACCCTCACACATGAACTGGGAGTCTTGTCCTTCCTGTTGTTTGTCTGCCCCATTTACACAGGAATCCATCCCTTACATTTTACATAACACTGCCTAGGCATGAAATGAAGGGTCTGCTTAAAAGTTAAATGACAAATGCAGCTTCTTCACCACTCTATCTGTTTTACTCCCCATAAATTTATAAACTGAGTTATAGACAGAGGACAGAGAGGGACTTTGTGAAAAAACACAAACGTTCCTGAGGCTGAAGAGGAAGAATGATATTTGAGAAGATACTGAAATCTGGGAAGTCTTCTACCTCCCAAGTTCCTATAAAGCTAGGATTACTCTCTGTTTATTTATAATACAGTAACAACCTACTTTCTTCCCCCCAAAAAACCCAACAACACACCATATCAACAACTGTACCAGATACTCAGGGAGAAGAGCCACCTAAATACCACATATAGTGACCAAGATTTGTTTCAAAAGTTTGTGGAAGCTTCAATTTTTTGCTGTGAGCACAGCACAAAAAGAGCATGAATATCATGGCACAAGTCTCAGTGACATCTGAATCTGCGATGCTCACTGCTAGTCACCAAACCCCAGGGGAGAGGACTTTTTCTTTCAAATCTAGGTCTTTAATTGCTAAACAAAAAGCAGCAAACTCAGCAGCATCAGCACTATGTTCTACCAATAAAACACCAACAAGAGGATTTTTTGTGCGAGCTGGAAAAAAAAGCAAACCAATCAACCAATGACTCGAAAGCAAACAAACCAAAACCACAACAAAAGCAAGAAACAGATCATTGGGGAGGGCATTCAGACAAAAGACCAAATATTATGGTATCATTTCTATTTCATATTACAAACATAACTATTCAGCAATTACTCAGCAATTGCCAGACAAAAGAAGGCTTTTTGTTTTCTTGAAGAAACACAGGGTAATTATGCAAGTTGCCTGAGACACTGCTCTAGCTTGTAATGATTAGGCTTTATAATAATGAATCATCATATAAGATAACACTAACCACCCCTAATCCCAAAGTTAGAAGCTATTATTCAGGCAGTTGTTACACTTACTGATGTATCAATAGATTGGCTACACAGATTCCATACCATCATTAAAAGCCTGTTTGTGCACATACATATTTATGCACTCAGCCCACCAGGTCTTCTGACTGGATCTGGTTCACAATCAACTCCAAGGTTACCAGTTCTTCATCAGGAAGGAATACAGGCCAAGAGTATTAAAAATATAGGTCTTTACACTTCGAAAGGCCAAGATCTGATAGAGGCAGGCAGATATGAAGGCATTTTTCAAAGGACTAAGAGCTGGGTTAGGCTCTAGTCTGGAAAGTACAAAGGCTGCATATATTATATAAGATTTCTCTCATTACAGAAGGCACCATGAATCTTGAAGTACAGAGAATCAAAGGACTGGAGAGAAGGAATTCCTGCAAGTGTACTCTGAATAGTGATTTTGTTTAAAGACCAAAGCCACATTCCATCACCTCCAAATCTCAACAGCCGTCAAAATTGTTCCAGGAAGAGAAAAGCAGTTCTATTTACCTCTCTTTCAAACTCCCCAATAAACTTGACTCTCAAGCTAGTTAGTTCTGACTGCAAAAAAAATCTCCATGATTACAGACTAAAAGCACATGAAGTCATACCACATTTACACACCTTTTAATTCTGTGGTCTTGGGAACCACACAGAACAGGCAAAGATCTGAAGATGGTGCAGAGCAGTTGGCCTTTGCTCAAATCCAGTCACCACTTTCACTCTTGACACCAGGGCCAGAAGACCCAGGATATACTTATTCATTCCTGGATCACATTTGCTGGGCTGACAGGTGTATGAGACACATTATTGTCAGGGATTATGAGAGTCTGCAAAGCCACCAATATCCAGTGATCAGAAACGCAGTTAACACAATGCCACTTCTAGGTCATCTCTTTAAATTACAAACTCCACAGTTTAAAGCTTCCTTTATTCTTTTTTCTTCTGAGCTCAGTGAATTTTGGCATGGCTGGCTGTAAACACTCCCTAATGTTTCTACATAATAGAAAGATAGTAGATAACACTAAACAAAGAGTGCTGTGCTTCCAGTTTTACATTAACCTCTTGAATGGCACTTTCTTAAACTGGGCATACTGCATAATCCTCTACCTTTGATCTAGACATAACAACCACTTTAAAAGGAAGGATTCTGTTTTATGTTTTATGACATACAAGGCTGATTATACTCAGCTATGAATTGTTAGGCGTCTGTCCTCAGCTATGTGCTCAAACATTTAAACACTGAGACAGATTTTTGAACTTTTCCATAAGTAATTCACATTAATAAATCCAGATGAAAGCCCCAACTTTCCCTATCACATTGAATGATTACACAGTGTCTGAGTTTGTATGAACTAATAAGACATGTATTTCTGAAATACTAACCATTATCCCATCATGTTCTAGGATTTTAAGGGTATTTCAGTCTCCACATTTAACTCACGTGCCTTGCACTTACTGGAAAAGAAAATCTTCCATTTCTAAGGATGACTGCACAGGTCATTTTCACACCATCCAGCTCCAGCTTGCTGTCACAGCTCAAACAGCTTGTCACAACTTGGACAGGCTGCGTGCCTCAGTCTGAGCCAGCACTGCCTGCAGATGACAGCAGTGCCCAGCAAGGAACAGCAGATCCTGGGGGATCGTGTCACCTGCAGCAGCTCACAGGAGGGACACATGGGCAGGTTTGCTTCACAGGGCTTCTGGATCATTAGGAGTTAAAGCTGCCCAGAACAGACAAAATTTTTCTCCTGATCTATTGTCACAGTGGCATCACAGTGCTCTATGTAACACCTTCACGTGTTTTAATCCACCCCAGAACTCTGAACACCACAGAAGTGACACTTTGGGACAGGTCTCCTTAAATCATGAGCACAGGCTGCTACAGCACAGCAACACTCCTGCACTCTGCGTTATTTAAGGTCCATGAAGATGAATTGGTTCTTACATAATTTTGCGTGCACATTGTAGTTCTGGGGTTCTATCTTCATGGAATGCAGGATCTACACTGTTCTAGAACTTCTATTATTTTGTGCTCACTCTACCTCTGATAAACTTTTAAATTTTAGCTCATTGAATATGTTATTGTGGGACAGTGCTAAATCTGTGCAATAATTAAATTCAAGGATGTGTGGTAGTTTAATGTACCATTGTTTGAGTCAGAATTTTTGATAGGCTTACTTATCAAAGTATAAAACCAGTCTGGATTCAGTCCAAGGTGAGAAGAGCAGTGGTTTAGGAAATGATCAAATATTAGCTGTCTGAAAACGGAAATGAAAGAACCACCCACAGCACTTCAGGCAACTCCTGGCATTCAGAGGAGGAAGGTAATCTGAAAATTTGAGTCACTGTCTTATACACTAAAAATCTGTCTCTTGAATTCTGCTTACCCAGATGTACCTAGCTAATGATTTTAACTATTGAGCATATGCTGTCAAGCTTGCATATCAAAGAAACAAAATAATGTAAAACATTACAAGGTAACAAATGAGACAAAGCTCCAGGAAATACATATTTTATATTATATAATTTATAATATAAATATAAGGTATGCATGAGGGATCAGAAGACTCAAAAATAATAGAATTTTTTTCAAGGAGACAACCAAATAGCTCAAGAAGAGTGCAGAAACAGGAATCTATTATTTACACTTTCTTTCTGAATGTTTAGAATAACTGTCTCAAAGAGGGCAATAAATGTTCCTCTTTTGCACAGCATCTATTTCTATTAGAAACACTGGAAATCTGATGATTTTTCTTTTATTTATAGGACACATTTATTGACAAAGTTATTAACAGGTTAATTGATGCCAGTGGAATTTGTTTTTTGCAGTAAGGCTAGATTCTTTTGCTTATGTTCTTTCAGTAGGATTCTCTTCCCTCTCAGTTCCCTTTGGTGACTTTGGGAAGCCTTTCCAAGGTTGTCCTGGGTGTGCAATATCTGCAATACCACACCTCACTATTGCAGCCTGCCAGCTGTGCTCCTGGAGCTGCTGTGCACAGCTGCCAGGCTGACTCTTCACCTTCACTTCACTCCAGCATTCTAGTCCAGCCTAATTTCTCTAGAATAGAGAGCAAACCCACAAAATTCGTATACCTCTTGCAGGTGAGGAATAACTCATCAAGTAACCCTACTAAGCAAAAATAGCTCTTTTAAGTCTCATTTCTGAAATCTTCCTCTCTGCATTGGCTGGAAAGTGTTACTACCCACTACCACATCCAATTCAGCTAATAAAACCATGTGTTTGAAACAATTTCCCAACCTACACAGAACTGCTCTGCACTACTTAGTAAGCCCTCCTTTCTGCTGAGTATTGTTGCTTCCAAGAGGGGTTAAAACAAGCACCATTAAGGAAACCAGCCTTGCAGATGACACACAGAGAGGAATTCAGACCAAAAGTAGGAAGTCAGGGCAAAGATACACACACAGCAGGCCAGTGCAGCCTTCTCTCAGGCAGCCCTGGAGCTGGCAATAGCCAAAAGGTATTATCCACAAACAGGCCAGCTGCATTCTCTGGAGGGATGTAGGTGTAGAGCAGCAGGGAGATTACATAAAGCAGCTTTGCAGTGCTGTGAAAAAACATCAGAGAAACAGCGATCTCATGGGGTGAGGACAGGGAAGGAGAGACCCTCTATGTATGATTAAAAGCAAAACTCTGAAAAAGTCTTTCAGAGAAACAGAAGCAGCTTATTTCAGAACAGTGTTATACAGACTACATCTGTCACAACTGAGGAAAGGTTTTTGCCAGAGGGACTGTCACTAGTCAGCTGGCAGACAGACATGATTCCTGGGATTAATGACAGCTAGTAAAGCATCACATTTTGTGGCAAGGAACATGAAAGGAATGGACATGCAAAGGATACCAACTAACGCAGAATTAAGTGGGCCTAGCCTTCCTTCTTGTGATGGGATAAAACACTTGCTGAGAGGGGAGATCATTTCCATGCAGCAGAGCTAGAAATAAAGTGAGAAATCCACGTCCTGCAAGGGTACTGAGGCAGTGCTAGGACACAGAGTTAAGACTATGTGGGTGTGTACTTTAACTCACTTGTTCCTCCTTTTTGTATCTACGCACCTGCAACTTCATATGTGTCTTACCAAAAAGCAGGAAATCCAGAGTTACATCTCTCTCTGTTTTAACCTCTTAATTATTTGGCTAGAGACAGAGGGAGCTTAGGGACCTCAACACAGGAAGGAAGAGCTTCTGTTTGCAGAACCCACTGGGTAGCAGATAAAATAATAAATCTCTACCATCAAACAAGGTTTCACCAAAAATGTGTATTTATCACTTGGCAATATATTCAAAATGCACAGAGTGTTATGTGGTAAGGGAAGCCCATTTTCTTTGTTTGCTGAATTCATGCAAGGTCCTGCAAACAACACATTACTGAAGTGAGAAAAGCATTTTCTTTCTGTCCATATCTCTGGAACCAGCCAGTCACTGGAAAGAGCAGCCACCGTTTCAGAAGGCAAAAAGGCTCCAAGGACACAATGGTAAGATCAAAAAAAATCTAATGGATAAGTGCTGTTAAGGCGTGCAGATGAGATGTAGAAAAGACATACATACGTACATGGTGCCCCTCTGCAGTGAACTGGTGCACATAACTTAGTGGAAGTAAGGACACATGGAAGCACTGGTGCAACACCCTTCAGTAAAGGGCAGTCAGGGTAGGTCAACCAAAGGCTGAGAAGGAAGCATTCAAATTCTGATATCAGCAAAAATTTAATGCCAACAGAAAATGATTAATTGTTCATTTCTGTGATAAAACAGCTTTCCCCCCCCCAAACAACAAAAAATTGATCAAGTGAAAACGAGCTGCCAAAGCTACACCCACAGAGATGATTTCAAGGACAAGTTGCATATATAATACCCATGCACTTGCAGTAAGGGAATAACCACACAGCAGCTACTTTTTTATGTAACACATATCCACACAGAAATTACAGCTGAACATGGGCTGAGCTTCTCACAGTTTGCAGAGTGGAATTTAGATGAAGTCCATGTTCCCACAGCTGATTCACTAGCCCTTAACTAAGGAGCCCCTACCCCATACAAGCCTGATCAAGCTCTGAAATAAGGCATGGTACAGCCTTTTCCCACTGCCAGGCTAAGAGGTGTGTTCCACAGAGGAGCATAGAAAGTCAGAAAAGGGCTTCTGTTTCTTGGGAAAGAAGCTAGGAATTAAGAAGGAGCAGAAGAGGAACTTGCTGGAAAAAGAAAGTTGCCAAGAAAATATCTGGGAGTGATGGAAAACCAGTGACATTAATCTGGTTCATCTGTTTTCCCCACAGCTCCAGCAATGGAGATCTGGAAACAATGTGCTCACAGCACCTCTGGTATTTGAAGTGTATAATTTTTCAGTCAGCCTAGCTTACATTTTCAGACTGGAACAATCTGACAGTATTTCCTTGGGACAGAGGCAAGAATATATAAAGCTACTTCAGTAAGAATTATGCTGAAAGGATAAGAAACAAAAATAGGTCGTTTTAGTGAGAAATAGTCAAAGCTTTCTTTTTTCCTCCTTAATTTATACCAGGAGTTGCATAGCCCAGAGCAACATGAAAAGCTAAAAATTGTCACATGCATAGCCCTCTCGTTCTTTTTGTGGGCTTGGCATCAGCTCCTGCTTCATTTGTCCCTTTGGAGCAGGCAAGAACCAGCCCAGCAGGCTGGTGGGGAGCCAGGACACCCCTGGGGGTGCAGGGACAGCTCAGGGGAGCAGGGGCCCTGCCTCAGGAACCCCTCCCTCCCTCTTCTTTTTTTAATCTAGTCCTGCCCATCCGCAAGTGCTGGGCTTCCCCTGGTGATACACACAGGGACACACACAGACAGTGCTGTGATCTGACTTTTCAAAAAAACAAACAGTGTTCCATTGGTTGCAGCAATCATTGTAAGAGGAGAAGGGCTCTGTTAAACATTCACACAACACCAGGTCCAGAGCAAAAAGCAGCAGCAAATAATACATGCTAGTACTCACTAAAACACTACTTTGAGCTACTTTTTTTCCATGAGAGATTTTTTTTCAGCAAGTCAGAAAAATCAAGAGAGCTTCTCTCATTGCACTGCTTTCTGGAACACAGGCTGTATATTAAGTTAGTTATACATTTTGGTATTCAGAAATCACCTCTTGGACCACAGACTCTCACAAACAGCTTTCAAGTGCTACTTATTTAAATAACATGACTGCCCAGAAAGGAACACAATGATCAAGGAGCATAATATACCATTGCTGGCCTAGGGAAGGTGCAGCCTTATTTGCTGTATGTTAAAATTAGCAAAACCATTTACCAGTCCTCTATAGCCTCATACATTAAAGTGTAAGATGCAATTTGATAAAACAGCTTTAATGGGCTCAAAGAGAAATGGGCTTTGAGTTAATTCTTTACTGTTATCAGCGTCTTTTTCTCAATTTAGGAAAAAAAAACCCAAAACAGTAAAAACCACACACAAAAAAATTGGAAGTGATAAAGGTGTAATTTTTCTAGCCCCCACACTTTAAAATACAGTAGGATCTTCCCACCCTTACAATATGATCAATACCAGAGGGTAATGTGCCAACAAGGTTTTAAGAAATGAAAAGGTTGTCCTTCATAAGCTTTACATAAAATGCCATAAACAAAATTAGCAACAAATTCTTTTCAAAAGAGGAGGGTTTTGCTGTCATATTTCAGCTACTGAAAATCCTGTTACAACTCCATAAAGGCATAATCCACTGGATTTGAAGGTTCCCTGTTTGCCAGCCCATCCCCAAGACAGAGGGGAGGGCTACAGAAGAGGAGCAGCCCAGGACAAGAACACTGGTCCTCACCAGCTCTCACACACCTGAGCTTCCTTTTGTGGAACAGGCACAGCAGAGCAAAACAATAAACACACATTATAACAGTGAGGTCATTTGTGACTTGCAGAAATCACCATCTAACCATGAAGATACCAGTGCAGCCTCAGGACTGTAGGTATCGTCTTGGTTGCCCAGGAGGTGTTTAAATAAGCTCTTGGCTTTTGTGCTATAACTTAAGTTTACCTGAGTACAGGAGTTCATCCCTTTGGTAAAAAATTAATAACCAAACCACAACAACAACAAATTAACAACAAAAAAACAACAAACAAACAAAAAAAAACCCCACACAACCACAAACAAAAATTTAGTGTCAAGGACCAAATTTGTGAAGAGAGCTTCTTTCTGATGGTGGAACTTGGCCTTTTCACCAGTAGAAGAGTTTTGGAGCTCTCAAGCATGAAATAACCAATGAACTTCCTATGCAGGAGACCAGGCCACCAAAACACCCCTGGATCATCTCCTGAACAAAGCTTTTTCTTCTACAAATACAGCAACAGTTTTTACTTACCAGCAAATTCTTATTATACAACCTCATTATTTGACTCTTCAGCTCCATTTGTGCAAAACATACTATTAGGATTGTCCTAGCCAATTGACAGAAGAAATCAGCTTATTTCATGCAAGGCTGAAAACCAGAGGTTGGGCAAAATTCAGTGTGCAGACCAAGTAGACCAACACTTGTGACATGTCAGAAATGAAAGACCCTCAAGTACTTTTCATTACTGGTCAAGAATCATCTCAGTCTCTCTTTACCCAGTAGTAACTAACCACTTTTCACCTATTATTTCACCTGATCCTTTCAAAAAGCCAGCTCATAAAAACACAAAGCTGCAAGTTGTGACCCAAGATGAAATCAGCTGATCCCCACAAGGTGATAAAAGAATCATTGGAACTCATTTCCAGGGAGAAATGTCAGCCTCTGTCTGCTGAAGAAGGCTGCTTGTAACAAAGTGTCTACCCTATTTAGAACAGCACAAGTTCAGCCACTTTTGAACCCCAAATCAGCATACTAGATATCAGTCCCAGTACACTTAATTTCTTCTCTGTAGCAAGTAAGATGGTCACTATGCCTCAGGCTGACAGAAGAGAAAAATCCACCAATTCACAGGATTTAAATATGGGACCTGCTTTGGAAAAGTGTTAGACAATGCTGATTGCTTCTGTCATGTTACTAACAAGACTTAGCCTGGTGCCTTTCCTCCCTTTTTGCGCCCAACTTAAGTTCAGGAAGTTTGGCTACTGCTGCCAGGAGGCTTACAGAAAATGGGATGGTTACCAGAGACAAATCAGAACAGCTGCAACTCTGAGCTTCATCTTGCATTATATCCAGCACTGCTCAGGTAATGTTGAATTAACTTGAAGCAGTAATGCAGACTGAGTACAGTCATAGTGATAGAACTCTCGAGGAGACTAGACTGATTGCAAAGATTTCACCAGGTCAGCTGTAATGAAGCAGTTCAGCCACTACATTTCCTACTTTTGACCCATACTCCCAGCATATTTTAGAGCATATTACACTCTGCCATTTTAATTGAGAGAATTAATCTTTTCTTACAGCAGTAGAAAGGTTGAATGGTTTGCAACAGTTCAGTTTGCCCTGCAATAATATTCTGATCCATTTTTTCTTATCTCAACCCTGCACAAGGCTTGCATCCCTAATAGTATAGCTTACTAACATGTCAGTGGTACTTCCTTCCCTTCCCCCAGCAGCCAGGGAGAATATCCTAATATCTAAGGTGATGTGTTTCCCTTCCACAATTATAAAAATGGTCACTCTTGGTTTAACTCTCTAAATTGGTTTACTCATTTACATATATAATTATTTGAAGGATCAACAATTTCATTTGATAGATCTAAGACTGATGCTCTTGTTTTAACTTTTTTTAAAACTTGAAGTGATGCACTGATAATAAAAGAAATGAGTCTTCTGGGCTAAAGACCTACAAATACTGAGGGCTAGTGCCTCTGCCAGTGTAAGTCAGCATACTTCCTTTGATAAAGCTCTATTAGTTGGCAGCCAGGATCCAGTTCCACCTGGATTGCCTCTAAAGTAGATAAAAGTAGTGCTGAACTCTGAGGCATGAGCCAGTACACCAAGGAGATTTCAAAGAAACTGCTTACTTTTCCCCAGAGTTAAATTCAGATGCAAGCTACCCACTACCTCTAAAGAACCCTCCTTTTATTCAAGCACATTAAGACCTTGATGAACTTGCTTGAAAAAATTGTACGTGGAATAGTCCAATAGATACACTTGTGTTTTGCAAAGGTATCAAGGATTAGTAATTATATACTCTTACTCTGAAATGTACATGATCCTTGATGTAAAAGTGAACACAGCTCTGAGCAATCATTTTAAGAAAAGAGAACCTGTCAAACTAAATATCATAATCCTGTATATAAAATGAAACACTACTGAAAACTGACTGAAGGTTTTGCTACACTACAAGATAAGATCTTGGCAAATAAAGCTGCTGCAAATGTTTGAGAGGATCTTATGCACGTGCTGGATCATGTAACAGTTTAAGACACTTCCTTCCATTAAAGAGCTGGGGCCTCTTTCTGTGACTAACACACACAAACTTTATTTTAGCTGTGTAGGAAACATTCTTTCACACTGCAAAAATCCTGCAATGCTATACTTCACCAGAAGTTAGAATAAAGTTTATTTATTTGCTTGCTTAATGACTGAGAACATTAACTTTCTGTGCTGGTGGGAAAAGGTGCAATTTTGCCCAGTATTGATCTGCTGGCTGTGTTTCAGCAGTCTCACAACAAGAAACAGAACAAATTAAAAGGCCTGAGTCCTGCCCTTGCAGGCACAGTCTGTGCACAGTCCCATGCAGGAAGGGGCAGGGTGAGCTGAGCTCCAGCCCTCAGGATGGAGCCTGGTGTAGCACCGTGTCCAGCAGCACCCACTGACACTCCTATCAGTCATACATGAAGCTTCAACAAAAAGAGATGCTCTTCACTGGGATGTAACAACAACAAACATCCAACCTTATCTACGCGCAGCAATGCACACAAAGGAGCAGCACAAGGCTACAGCAAAGTCATTTTTATTTCTTGTAGACAACTGAAATGGGATTCCAGACAGTGAGTGATATAGCCCTTCCTCTTTTCAATGTCTTCAGCTTTGCGAACAACAGTCTAGCTCAATTATTTGTAGATGATATATAAAGGCAACCGCTGAAGGACTACAGATCAGTTCTCAAAAATATCAGCTAAATATATACAATGCCTGCTAAAATATTCTAAGATTTATCCTTGTGGCAAGCTTATTTTCCAGATGAAATATTTCAAATAATTATACAACTACATAAAAATATATGCAAAAGTTCATTATGGATTATTTCATTTAGATTCATTCTTCCTTGCTTCTCAGAATCTCCTAGGTCACTCAAATACAAGTGTATAGTTCAGACAACAAGACACCTTTAATTAGAAATACATTAAAAAATAATGTGGCAAGTTTTCTAAATGCAATATAAATTCTCCTGACTACAACTGAGGGATTTTTTTTCTTTGCCTTCTGTTTCCTTGATAGCCTCATGCCCTCAGGGATTTTGCTTCTTAACTTGGGAGGGGCTAGGAATGCATGTGCTGAAGAATACTATACTATTTACATAATTTTGGCCATTGACTTCAGTAAGAGCGAGGCTAGAGCCAATAAGGTATGTTATAAAAGCAGTTTGCAAACTGTAGCTGCTCATTCTTCCCACACTGCAGGAAGGTGCAATTAGTGATGTCATTATCCTCACCTCTGACTGCAGAAAGAATTGTAACCGAGGCTGAGAGACTGCCAAGGGCCTTGGAGGGAAGCAGTGTTTGTACAAGAAAATAGACCAGAAAGAAGCTCCTGGCTCAAAGGGCAAAAAGCACTTTTCATTACTCTGAAGAGAAAAGATATAACTAGGAGTGAGCCTGTCAGGTGTTTAGGTGGAAAATTAACATACAACAAAGACACAATAATAAAGTAAACTCTTTAATCATCCTCGTGGTATCTAGCTTTTTCAACATACCAGAAAGCATTTGTACTTATGTAGATCAAAATGACAACGTAGTGAGAATGACAATATACACTTATATGACACAGACTTAATCTGCTGGGAACATGAAAGAGACATGTTAACGTGTGTAGGTGTAAGTTTTGAACATTTTAGAAACTTAAGCAACTCAAGTTACATGAATTAGAACATAAAGTACACAAATTAGATTGCCCATATTCACATACATGCTTGGCTGTGAAAGTCCATAGAAAAGATATAATAAGCACTAGTGCCACACAAATTTCTTTGAGCACTGGGCTAGGGTTTGACTCCTCTGTGGTCAAAGCATCCAAGCAAATCTTTCCTCTCATTCACATTCAGATTTAAACATGAGATTATACTTAATCTAGGCTGCATTACTGTTTGCCCCCTGAAAAGATGGCAGCAGCATGGATGGTTCATTCTAAAAATTTTTACTCCAGTAAGTCAGCCTAAAATTAATACAGTCCCAGAGCAGAAACCCACATAAATTAATATAGACCCCTTTTATAGGCCTGATACCAAGGCAAGTAAAAACAAACCCTGAAAATTACATACATATGCTTCCATGTAGAAAACCTGAAGACAAACTAGTTTTTCTGAATGTCAAAAAAATTTTGTTTCAGTGAGCTGCTAAGTTTCAGAATAATTTCTAGGACAGTTACTACAGGTGAAATCCAAAGTGTTCTGAAACCATTAAAATTATCATTTCCTCTTTATTGTCCACTTCCCTCTAAACACATTTATTTTATCCATCAATAAGTCGAGGCATGTAACTTCCTCTTTCAAAGTATGGCCTTTGCATATCTGAGAGGAACTGCCCCAGCAGCTCGAACAGAAGTAGTTGTAACATTCAGAGTTTGCCATCTGACCAAGATTTGATGATTGGTGCTAGATGGCAACAGATGGGTCACAGCTACCTACTCCAAATCAAGTTAATAACCCCTCTCCAAAGGGGCTAAACCACATCTATATCATATTCAACTTAGAACAGATTCTCAGCTTGAGAATCTATATAAACACTGGGGGGCAATAGGGTGGACGTGGAAGTTTTTGCAGGGAATTTGGAGACAGGCCATAGCTGCCCCACAGGGGAGGAGTGGGTTCTGCAGTAAGTGAACTATGCACACAGGGATCAACCACACTGCTGCTGTGCTGCAGCATTCGAGGCCTCAGATTAAAAGGATTTACCACAAGTTAGGATACAGTTTGACCCCACATAGATCCCTGCAGTGGGCCCTGTATATTCAGTGAAACAATGAACATAGGAAACAAAGCTAACCAATGAAGAGATAATGGCAAATCAATTAATAGGTAGCAAAGACAAAGGGCAAAGAGATGAGCAAAAGAACCAAGAGTGCCCAAAATTTCAAAAAGAATTTCAGAAACAAGTGTACGTTGCTCTGGAGTGAGCTATAAATAAGCACATGTTGGTGACATCACTGAAAGACAACTCAAGACAAAAAGCACTGTCAGGCAAGTGCATTTTGCATGATGTAGATCTCTTGCTTATACTACAAAGTAGGCTGAAGCACCTGATCTAAAATGAGAAGTGGCAAAGACAGGGCTCTAAATATTCAACTGCAGGTCAATACTACTGAAAATGATTCTTACTTCTACAAACCTAAACCCAAATTAGCAAACAATTTACACTTAAACAGGTTTGCTGATATCTAAGCCTATTGCCTGCCTTTGCAACACAAAGACCAATCTGGTGGTTTAGAGCCAGATTTATTTGATCTTGCAGCTTCAGCCACTGTACATTCTAAATCTGTAAAAATCATATTATAATCAATATAAAAATAACAATCGTAAGAAAAAATTCTATCCTGAATTATTGTAGCATAAGATCTGTAATGGATCAGATAAAATGAGAATCTTTTCTTGTGATTGCTCAAGTATTAGCTTCTACCTCAGGGACTGGAGTGGTAATGAAGTACAGATTGGCAATGAAAAAGCAGGTTTTCACCAGCAGGCTGCCTGCAAACTCCTGTCCTGTCTACAGAGATCCTCCTTGGCCTCCTGCAGCCAGCAGGCCAGCTGTGCTGCTCCACTTCTTACTGGATGCATTTCAGTAACAGGAAAATGAAACACTGCCTGGAACACAAACTGCCCTGGGCCAGCATTGTCCTCTCACGGGCTGCTGGCCAGCCTGAGCACAGGACACTATTGTCACCTTGCTTGCTGATAAAAACAGGCAGCAAGCTTCAGCTCATGCCTATTTCTCAACATCCCATTCAGCTACAGAGCAGTTCTGGGGAGCCTCTGAGCCATGGCTGCCTGTCTGAGCCATGCTGCTCTGCCATGTTCCTTCCTCTCTTTGGTAATCATACCAATACTGTCTGGCACTCAGATTGCTCTTCCTTGTGCAGACTCATCCTGCAATTACACTCAGTGATGTTTGCTAGGAGGCTGAAAGCTCCAGCTGCAGAGAAGCTGCACAGACCAGCTGCTTGCCAGCAGCAGGAACCTTGGAAAATTAAGTAGGGAATGTAATTAATGATGCCTGTTCCTTTGACCAGGAGAACACTTGGACCCAAGATATGAAGCAGCAATTACTGAAGTGCACTTACAGAACTGTGGAAAGGAGCTCTAATGTAATAATGAGCAACAATATTCTACAAACTGGGTACATGTGATACATCATTCAAATGATTACTCACACTGATCACTGGCAAACAGAGGCAGAGATATCACACACTCGAGGAAACTGTGCCAACCTGGCAGGAAAAAAAAACCCAAAACACTTTAATGAGAAAGGAGACTCTTACATCTGGAGATGACTGGGTTTCCCAGGACACTCTCTGCCTTCACACAAATAATGGCTCCATCTGCAATGCCATATCCTGGAGATGCTAGGCACATCTTGGCAGGAGCTATTTCTTTTATACTTTTGTGATGCTTTAAAGACTGTTTCCATTATTATCACATCTGCAAGCCTTTCTTGTGCCAATGAGGTAATAAAATACCAGGCAATGGGAGTCACACCTAATCTTCACTTTACAGTCACAATTTTTTTAAGACAGAGCGGACTCCAAGACAAAGAAAATTCCCACTCTACCAGCTCATGGTATAGTCTTTCATGTACCTCAAAGTCTGGAAGGCGCATGAGAAATGCATCAGTATGATAAATACATCAGCAACTCAGGAATTAGATTGCTCCAGGCAAGATGTGCCACTTCTCACCAAAGGCAGGATTACTGTGCTGGACTGAATTATATAATTATGAGGAGGGGAAACACTTTCTGGAGGAGAAATCTCAAACTTGGAACTGACAGAAGAGTGCTCAGGGTGCTCACCTCAAACTTTGCTTTTCCACTGCAAGAGCTATTCCACTAGAGATGCTTTTCCCTTTCTTGTGTCAACCAGCATTTCACCCAAGCAAGGTGAAAAAGGGAAAGGTATGGTTTCTGAGGAAGATGCTTAAGTTCCTCCAGCTTGCTTTTGCAGTTTGGTGTATGGTGGCAGCGTCCAAACGTTGGAGAAAAAAATCCCAAAATCAGTGGTGGAAGCAACCAAACCTGCTCAGGACACTGATTGCAAGGGATACTTTTCCTAAACTGAAGTACAGACTACACCAATTTGAAGGTCTGAGGTAAAAAAAAAAAATACAAAAACATACATTAAAATCTCCAAATTAGTAGGCAAACCCACCTTCCACAAAGCAGTTAAGCCTCAGCTGAGGCTGTGGGATCACTCAAACCATGTTTCCAGCAGCTTGGCAAGTCCCTGTGCAGTTGGTGGTTTGAGAAGGGTCCTTGCCAGCCCTGGACACAGACCCACAGCAGGGTGCCTGCACATCTGGCAGTATTTACTATTGCTCTGCTGCCTCTGGCAGGGCAGGGAGGAAGGAATGGGGGCTGGCACATTGCCAGGGTTCTTTAGCTGGCCTGGGATACAAAGGGGGAATGCCTTTCCATCTTCTCAGCTAACAGCTCCAGCTGAGAGCTGCACTGAAACAGCTCCATTTGCTGGCTTATCCCAACTCTGTAATACTGCAGTTGACATTAGAGAGTCATTTAGGCACTATTGCTATCAGTGTTACATCACTTCCATAAGACATCACAAACCACACTAAACCATTTGCAGTTTTAAATAACCAAAGTTATTCAGAAAGGGAAAAACTCCAAACAAAAACAGCTAAACCCAGAAGAACTTTAATTTGTTAAGAATCTGATAAATCATGACAATGGAGTGTATAGCTCTAACACATCAGACTACAGCTTTTCTTGGTGTCCCAGAGTGGAAATATCTTGACTAATCAATTTTCCAATCTATCTATTCAAATGTGAAACAACAATAATAATGGTAATTTAAAAACAGATGAGGAGAAAAAACACCTCTTTGGGCAGGGGAATAAGGGTGAATTACTTCTAGCTTGCTCGAGGTAAAAGGCTTTCAATTCTAGAGAAGGAGTATTGAGTGACAGGATATCCTGGAACAGAGCATTAGTAGGGAACGTGGTGATTTACAGGACTTCAGAAAGACGAAGAGAGGGAGGGAGCAAGATCTAGCTGGCACAGTTTGTCATTTTACTTCCCACTTTTCTACACTTGGGCTGGTGCCTCTCCAAGAAGGGATAAAAGTAAAGTTATTTCTGATCTGCTGCGTTGCAGAGTTTTTCAGCAAATCTCCAAACCAATCATAAAACAAATCTCCACTGCCACAAATTCTCAGAGTGCACCTGCAAAATGTTAAACAACGATCCTTACAGAGTGCCACTTGTTAATGTACTCAGACCCTCTTATAAAGTCTCAAGTTGGTAAGATCAAGTCAAAGACTTCTTTCAAAGTTAGCATTCATAAACTGAGTGTATTTTACAGGTTTTATATTTGACGAGATCACTTCTTGTTTTCCTCTGTTCCAAAGCACAGAAAACTCAGCCAAATTCCATCCTCATTTAAATCTAAACTGGTTGGTTTCAGATGGGAGTAAAGCCCAGGTCAGAACTGGGTCTTCTCCTCTATTTCCTGAATGAAAGAGACTTGATCTCATCAAGGCATTAAAGATCCTCTCTGGGTCTGCACCTGTCAAACACAAAGCTGGTGTGCACAAAATAAAACACATCCTACTTGAGTCCTCACAGTAAGGGCAATAAAATGGAAGGAAACCCAAGTGGTACAAACAGCCTATTACAATGTTAGGTAATTTGACAAAATTTGCTGATGTTAAAAAATGCTTTTTGCTCCCAAGAAGTACTGGGCAGACTCAGCTGGACCAGGAAACCCTCACCATGATGATTCAGGCATGCAAGAGAGGTGGAGAGGAATTTTTTACAAGGGCACAAATCAATAGGACATGGGGTAATGGCTTAAAACTGAAAGAAGAACTGAAAGTCTGGATTAGATAAAAGACTAAACTCTTCACTATGAGGGTGATGAGGCACAGGAACAGTTGCCAGCAGAGAAGTGGTGGATGCCCCACTCCTGGAAGTGTTCAAGGTCAGATTGGATAGGACCCGGTCCAGGGGAAAGTAGCCCTTTCTGACAGGGATTGGGATTGGAACTGGATGGTCTTTAAATCCCCTTCCAATCCAAACCATTCTATCATTGAAACTTGAAAGTTACTTCAATAACCAATATTTAATGCACTTAGTACATCCATTTCAGTTTTGCAGCAAATAGTATTTTTAAGGTCTTATTTCAACATTTTCATAAGGAAGTTCTTCTGCCAGAAAGAATCTGATTTAATTCTTCTTTATATACAAAAAGTTAATATTCAAAGGCAAATCAGTTACTGTAAAAGGGAAAGTCATACTGAGCAATAACAATAATAAATGACCCCTTCAATGAAAGGTTGAAAACTTGCAACAGATTATTTATTAAATAAACATAAAAACACTAAATCCTCTAACAATTAAATCAAAATCAGTATTTAAATCTTAAAAAAATCCATTTTTGCTTAGCCAAACTCATTCTTCAACAACATTAAGCTACTTTAATAAGTGCAGTTAATTTTTGCTACAGATAATGCTGAATCACATTTGTTTTCAACTGTAAGCTAAATTGCATTTATTCCACCTACAAGCAATGTATGTCTTGACTACATTCTTTCTTCATATCAAGTGTCACGCACTGTTAGTCTCATGCAACACTCAGTCTCAGACTGACATGGCTAACCCTCTCCAAGAGTGTCCATATGTGGAGCTGCAGGAAGGACACAGCCAGGAGCAGGTCAGAACACCCAGGATTTTCAGGCACATGCAGAGGAAATGAATGTCTGTACTGCTCTTGGCTCTGCACAGATTAATTCTCACCCTTAACCAGACTACAGATGCACATTAATGCTTTCACTACTGTACCAATAAGCATCAGTATGGAGGGTCATTATGCCTAATTCCAGAGCTCAGCACAGTTATTTGTCAGATACTCTGGGTTAGCACCATTCTGTTTATTCAATCACACTATAATAAGTGAGACTTTCAGTACAGTTGTCTGGGCATTTATTTTGGACTTAAAATATCTCAGAGATCAAATTGAATACAGACTGAAACCACTGAAAGTACACTAATTCTTTGGAGTATTTCTGTTGATGCAAAAAATTACTTTTGACTGCAAGAAACACGGTAGGTGATTCCCTACTGGATCAATTTTGGGATGACAGCTCCCCACTACGACCTTTCAGCTTCCACTGGGAAGCTCCTATTTCTTCCCAGTGAGAAAAATAAGGTGCCTATGACCTTGCATGCATTCACCAATAGGAAACCTCATAAATAATACAGATGTTCAGCTGTCCCTCCTGCTTCCCTCTGCACTGACCCTCCTGCAGTACCATGTACAAGGCAGCCAGGTTACAGACCCTCATTCCACCACACAGCACCAGGAACCACTGCGGTGATGGAAATCAAAACTTCAGCTCCTATTTAAAGGCATTTAAGATATGGGAGAACAAGTATAGACCTTCCACTTTTTATTTTGTCTGACTTTTCCACCCCAGTTCCTCAGACAAATTCCAACAGCACTCACCTATGTCAATAGCTACTTTTACCTTGGACTTGACAGTGTCACCTTCACTGCAGGCTCACAAATTGATCTATGATTCCCCTTTTCTCCTGATAGTTAGACAGTAGCAGATTATCCACACATCTCAGTTAAGCAGGAAATTCTATAGTTTGACATAAAGGCAGGGGTATCCCCACTGAACACCTTCTCTTCTTTTATGTCTAGAGGATCTGTGTTTTTCCCTCCCATTTTTTCCAGGTCTGAATCACCAAGTTTCTCAGTGGGGTGCCCTGTTATTGCTTTAGCAATGAAAGGTACAAATGCATTTTATACACAGCAATCCTCACAAATTCTCTACAACACAAGAGCGTTATTCATGCTCATTTTATTTCTACTCAAAACCATTTTATTTCCACTGTAATACAATGCTACACAAACCTGATAAGAACAAAGTCCAATTACTGTAACAGGACAGCATGCTCAGAACTCAAGAGCAGGCTGATAAGCAGCCAGATAACACACTAATGAGTAAAATTCCTGTAGTCTATTAAATGGCTAATGAAGACACCTGTAGCATGTTATACAAGAAAATAGAAAAAGGTCCAAATACAGCATTTAAAAAAATACACAAACTCATGGTATATTAATTTGTCCACTTTGAATGTGGATAAACAAATTAGCAAAAAAATAATCTTTTGATGATATAAGTCTTACCTAGTCATATAAAACTACATAATGGAAATTGGTCAACGTAAGCATGGCAGATGCAACAGTGAAGACTGCTGAACACTCAGATGCCACTGCATGCATGAACTATTTGTTCACCAAACACATGATTGTACTTGACCTTCATCTGTCCTGACTGAACAAGTACACCTGCACAGTGGAGCAAGGCTGAGCTTTGGGAAAGGAGGTGTGGAAAGACTCTGGAGCAGCAGTTGTAGTAGCAGGCAAGCACGTCCTCCCAAAAGTGTATTTTTAAGTGATACTGGTATTGCAAATAGTTAATGCAGTGGGAGACAAAGACCTTGGAAAAAATAAATACCAGCACTACACCTGTTCTGATTTCTCCCCGGAAGTGATTTGGACATGAAGGTACTGGTGAGAGGAGCAAGGCAAATGTGGACCAAAGCTGAGATGTGCATATGACAAAACTAATGACCACCAGGTGCACCAGTAGCACAGCTTACATGAACAATATTTTCCACCTTAACAAATATTCTGAGGGTTATAAAGTCTGCAGCTATCATAACTTCCACTCTGAAGACTTGTTTCTCTACCTAACAGTGATAATTGTGCTTATTTCTTCCTGTTTGTTGGGTAAACGACTAGCAGTGATGGAGCAAAAAGTCAAACATACAAACTTTACAAAAAGGCTTGTGATAAGTGGCAGCAATTAAGGCCACTGGAAAATAACTCTGTATGTAGTGATGCTCTCTAGCTCCCCATCCGGTTTGCTCTCATGAGGTGTGGTGAAAAACATCCATCCCAGTAACAGCCATGAGAAAGACAAGCAGTGTTTTTCTTCTAAAACTAGACAGAGCAGCCAGTAGGCAAAAGCATCACAGAACACAAGTGTGCTTGTTTTCCCCTGGTTTTCCTCTGTGACCTTGGGCATGTCATTTATTTGTCTGACTATTTTTCTCCTCTGCAAAAATGGAGATAACTACACAAGAGCTCTTTAGAATTCACTGACTCTTGAAGGCTGTCAAGTACTAGACTGAGGCAGCAACAAGTGCCAGAGAAGAAGGCTGGCAGGCTGATGCTCTTGTAGCCGGGCATTTTGCTGAAGGACAAGAGGTAATGTTTTTGAGCTGTAAGAGGAAGATTTAGACTACACATTGAGAAGATTTTCTACTGTCACAGTGAGACATTGAAACAGACTGGCCAGAGAGGTGATAGAAGCCCCATCCCTGGAAACATCCAAGGTCATACTGGACATGGCGCCTAGCAGCCTGCTCTAGTTGAAGATATCCCTGCTCACTGAAAGGGATCTGGACTAGATGACCTTTGATGGTCCTTTCCAACACAAACCATTCTATGGTACCTTAAGCTGTAATTTCACTGCCCTTGACGTTTTCTCTTCTTGCCCGCTCTAAGATAAAAATCTCTTACTGATTTAATCACCAGAAAAAGGAAAGCCAGTTTAACAGGCAGTAGTTTAATACCTTGAGAGAGCTTAAATAAAAACTTCCCAATAATGAAGCTCTGACTTGGGTCTAATAACCTCATACTTTGATCTCAACAGGATAAATGAAGAGTGAGGCTGCTACATGCTGGCCTTAACACCAATTTGTCCTCCCTTCCAAAGGTCTGCATTTAGTCCTCAAACACTCAGGGAACATTTGTGCCACAAAATATAACCAGTGTTGGTGTTTTAGGCATACCAAGTTGATGCTCCCGTGCCTATCAGTGTTAGATGCAGAGGTGGCTTATTAAGACCACAGCTGCAGCCAGAAGAGAGGGCAGCCACACCAGGGCTCCCTTGCCCTGCACGTCCCTCTGCTGTCCCACCAGGCTTTGCCGTGACTTCCCACAGTGCAGCACAGCCCAGGGTCCCACAGAATGGGGCCTCCTGCGTGCCCTCCTCCACAAGGGCAATGGGAGCTGCTCGGACAAAGCTGCTTTTGGAGCCACAGCCAAAATCCTCGCCTCACTCAGTCAAATGGGAATGGGACAGAGACTCCCACAAGGCTCAACTTCCCCCTTTGTGGGACTATGAAGTGAAAGCAGCCTTGGCTCACTTCCAACACCACACTGATACTTCGAGGCTGCAGGAACATGCACATGTTCATTGTCCTGTGTCACTCAAAATGCATCAATCCGCATTTTTCTTCCAGAACAATTTCCAGAAGCAGGATATTTTTTAATTTTATTCCATATTAAATTATACTTTAAAATAAAGCTTCATGTTTCGTTTTATAGTTATTATTCATGTTATTTCATTACATAGGTCAGTGATATCATTAAATACAATACATTGTACTAAGCCATGTCACAAGCTTTATAAACAATGACATGTCAGATTAGGGCACACAGATATTCTCATTTTTAGGGATGACTACTAGTACTTGGAACTCCCGAAACTTATTTTATTATCTAGGTCAAAATATTTCCTTTTTCCCTCCATAATAAGACTTAATGTTATTTTCCAGATCAAACTATTTCTAAACTGAAGAACAGCTGCTTTCAATATCTTTGAGCTTCTACTATTAAACTAAAACAGTCTCTTTCAACTATGGTATCTTTTAGGGACTACAATTACTCAGAAATAATTCAGACCCTGTATGTTTTAGCTGTATATAAAAGCACATTACATTTCAAACTAAAGCGCTCTGTTAGTCAACTTAAAGTTTCAAGTGCTTTCTAATATACTTAATGTCAAGAATTATAACTTTTTTCTGTCTATGGAAAGAAAACATAATAACATGTTGCAACGTCAAACAAAATGTTTCCATGTAAATCAGCTCCATGTCTGAAATAAGAAATGGATAAGTTGAAAGAATTCAGTTCAGAAAAGGATAGTTTAAATTTTGATTTGATAACTTGGAACTTGTAAAAGTTGTTCATTTTTTCTCCACAGCAGAATAGTTGCTAGAAGTTTTGAGTTGCTATGCACCTATTTTTCCAATACTTTCAGGTTTTGATTTATTATTATCCAAGAACAAGCTTCTAATATCAGATTTTTGTCAATAATGCTGCAGCCAACAAGAGGAACATTTTACAGAAGGGATTCAGAGCAGCACAGTGCCAGGGAGAGACCAGGAGTACCTGCTCAGACCAGAGCCATGCTCTGGCCACCAACAAGTTTTCCATAAGCCAAGGAATTCCCAAAGCAAAAAGTTATTTACTGAACCTACATGTTCTCTCAGCATAGGCAATCATTTTCTTTTCATAAGGTAGCTCATCACTCTCAATACCAAATGACATCCTGTAACCAGCTTCCCAACCAAAATATCAGCAAAAATTTTATAAAGGAAAATTTTACTCACATTGTTTTCCTAGCATGCAGCCTCAACCCTGCCCTGGTGTTCCCAGGAAAGCAGCTCCATCTCCCTTGGAAGAAGGGGTCCCTAGGTCCCAAACCCCAAGCAGGGTTCTCGGCTGTGAGGTCACAGTGGCAACAAAGGATCTCAAAGTCCCGAATCTCTAACAGGGTTCTCAGCTGTGAGGTCACAATAGCAGGAAGGGGTCCCAGGGTCCCAAACCTGTGCAGAGCTCCCAGCAGCCCCGAACAGAGTTCCAGGGCAAGCACCACAAAGAAAAAAAGGAAAGAGAAAGGAAGGGACCCCAGGGCCCTGATCCCACGTGACCAAGACTACAATAGCTGGTACCTTTAGAATTCTGTTTCAGCTCCCTGGCAGGGCTTTTTCCCCAGGCTGCAGAAGGTGGAGGTTGGATGGATAGATTGGATTGATAGATCAATACCTCCACTTCCAACTCAGAAGCCTTTTATTTATATGTTACAAATGCATATTCATACTTTTATCTACACACTACTTAATCTAGGTGCAATTCTCTAAGTTCGTAAAACTACAAAAAACAATATCAAAAACCTACGTACATAGCATAATTGCTAGTGCAAAAACTCTATCTTGCTGACGTAAAAATTCTATCTTGTTATGTGAAAAACTTTAACATATGTAAAAAAACTTTATCTTATTCACACAAAATTCATACCAAAAATTATAAGCAGTACTCTATCTTTGTTATGTCTAAACTCTATCACTAAGCCTGAAGCTCTGCACTTCTACACTAACAATTAAGCACTTAAGATGTATAAGACTTAAAGCTGAAGCTTAAATGTCTACTTTAGGTGTGTAGCTTTATATATTTTAATTTTTCTAAAGGTTTTAATTTAACCACTTCACCTTTCACTCCCTTCAGAAGATCCATGAGAACATAGACTCCAACATAGTTGGATGGAATAGTGTTCCTATTCCTTTGCTCACCATAGGCTGCAGCTTCCCTCAGATTTCTTTTGAATTTTGAATACCAAAATGAGGTTCAATAATTCCTGATTTGCAAACCTAGCTAACTGAAGACCTAAAGATCCCTTTTGACTAAGTGGAAAAGCACAGGTCTTCTCCTGGCCTCTTAAGTGCAGGACACTCTTGTGAAGGGTGAAGAAATCACTGCCTAAACAATGAGAAACTATTATGATTTTGAAGGAAAAATACTGAATTATAGACAATTGTGCTGAAGTTGAACTATACACATCAAACCATGGTTTCATCTGGGGCTTCTCTCGTTATTTGGGATGACCCAGGAAAAGAAAGATCAAGGCAGAGGAGAGAAGGCCGAGCAGCAAGCGCAGCAGAAGATTGAGAGGAGGAGTGATTTCAGCCAAAGCTGAAGCAGAACCAGCCTCTTTCTCTAGGCTCAGACAAGCATTCCCAAGCACAGCGCCCAGCCAGAGGACAGCCCTGCTGTGGGGACACCCTGCAGCTCCCACTGCCCAGCCCCAGGGGACAGCAGCCACACTGCTCCCAACCATACTCTGTAACCACTCACACAGTGACCTCCACACGGCTTACTCTGCAGTAAATCCTCATCAGCATTTACTCTGAGGAATTAAAGGATTACTTCACTAGAACTGCCTGAAATAAATACCCTGAAGACGACTTCTTTAACAGTATACTAAATTAACAAGCCCAGTTTAGTTGATGCATCCCTAAGAGCTGAACAAGATTAAGCAGTGGCCTCCTGTTGCCCTCTCCCCAGTCCCCATCAGCCTCACCCAGCATAGTCCAGAGCAGGCACCAGGCTCCCCCTTCACCCCATCCCAGATCCTCTGTCAGACCCCTAACCTGCCTTCCCCTGGGGCAGCACCCAGCCTGTCTCTCCTGCTTTTGAGCACCAAGAACTCCCTTCTGGTTTAGCCAGCACCAGCCCCAAGAGCCAGGCTGAAAATGTCTCTGTCAGCACACTCCAGGGCTGATCCCATAACCCTTTATTGCTGCAAGCAGCCCTGCCAAGCTTTCATTTATAACAGGAGCCAGACAACCCAGGAGCATAGGAGAACTAAGTGTGCAAGGAAGCACAGAAAAAGTGGGGTTCTTGTAGTCCAACTACTATGAACACACAATGAATGCACATTAATCTAAGATTCAAGCTCGTTTGGATTTTTTTTTACATCCAAACCAGTATATGAAGTTTGAAAAAATTCTAAGCATTATTTTTCATTTAAATCAAGTGTGGCTTATGTCCAAGTGCTTCCAGAACTTCAGCTGAAAGCCCAACCAAACCAACCTCTAGACTGCAAATATTCAGTACCATTACATTATAGAAATTCCAAATTCCATGTTTTGTGTCATGTTCAAGCAACACCAAAGAGAAGTTCAGAGGGGAGATGTTACAATTTTTTTTTAAGGAAAAGAGAATCTAGCCACCCTTTTACCCTCTTTGTTATCTGAAATGCACACGTCCAGAAAGAGAAACCAATGCATCCAGTGGAGACACCTCAGCTGGGAATTCATTATTAAAATCTAGTTTTTAGCAATCCCCTATCCTTTTAACAAAGTTTTCTCAATTTCATGGCATAAGCTTCAGACAAGAACAAGTAACTCAGATAACCGCTCAATAACAGTCAAATGCCTTCAGGTAGTTATTCTTAGATACTTACAGAAGTTGGAAGTCCAGAAGAGGAATGTCCTTCCCAAAGGAGTTTTCTGTATGTTGAACATGGAGACCTCTACATAATTGGCCTCATCTTTCCCATCTATTTCTCTTGTCTGGAAGGCCAGAACTCCATGCTCATGTTTATTCCAAGCCAGGTGTCAGGTCAGGTACAACTAATGTTAAGATTTCCAAGTTCCAATTAATGCTACTTAATCTGTCACTAATGGAAATACACAAACTTCCCAGCCACTGTAAATTGACATAGGAAGGTTGAGCTGATGCCAGGAACTAAGGAATGCCCAGGCTCTCTAGGGATTCCATTTTGGCTGCTTCAGACAATGATCAAGCCCTGTGCCAGCTGTCACTAACAACAGCCATCAAGCCAGCCACAGCTACACCATCTCCACCAAAGCCCAGTCCCAGTGATAACACAAGAAGAAACCCACACACTCTCCCTTGCTATAAGGGAAGTCTATTTCTGGAGCCCCAAGGAAAACCACAGGAACTCTAATGAATTTAGTGGTACTTTCTCCTACTTACACCATAATTACGGTATCTATATATGCATACAAATATAAATTATTATAAAAATTTTGGTTAGTCTGCTTCTTTCTATGAGCATCAGGACCTGTGTTATGGAAAAGAACTTTGGAATGCAGGGTAGTAAAAATAAAACAAGAACAGCACAACTGCAGGCACTTTTCCTGCAGCTACAGTCTTTGATATTTATTTCTGGGTTGTTCCTTCAATATATCTTCCAGCAAGTACAACATACCCACATAGTCTTCATATAAATTAAAATTAAGGAAAAAAATTTCCCAGTCATTTGCAATAGCGGGAGCAAGCATTTCATCTCCCTCACCAGGCTTCCACATAGACCACATGGAAGCAAAACTGTGAGGGGCCCATTTCATCTACTTTGTTTGCAATTTTGAAGCAAGAGGAGTTTTGGCATCTGCTACTAACAGCTCAAGTTCACAATCATTTGCAGTCCACCTTGAGAAGAGTCAGACAGTAGCTACAACAATGTTCTGTGGGATCTCAGAGATTTCAGTACGGGTTATGTATCCATACTTTCATCACTTTTTATGAAGTGTTCTAAGTGTTAATAATGAAATCGGCCAGAGACTATTAAATACTGACTGAAGTGACAGCTCTGCTATATTATTACAGTGTTTGCACAGCAATCATTCCACAGGTTAAGTTATTTTAGGATGAGTGGTGTTTAAATTATAGTCCCCTGTGTCCTTGTTTCATTTAAAGTCTACCACAGACTGCCTGCTTCATATTGTGCAGAGTCAGTAAGTTTTGCTGAGTCTCATTTGTTTGTTTTGCTTTTACCCCTTGGTATTCTTTTTGCCAGGCAAGATGAGGAATTTGAAAGAGTCCTGCTATAACAATTCACAGGCTTTCATAGCACAAACCACCACAGAGCATGAACGATGGTGGACACAAGGCTTAAATAATTTACCCCAAATAGCACACACAAACTCTGCACACCATCTTAGCCAATCTAAGTTTCCAACTTTTTCTGCAAAAGTCAGTACCACATTGGGCCAAAGTGCGCAAGGACAGCAAACCCCAAGTCTGCTCTATCCAGGTCTTTCTCCATAAGCACAGATAACAGAGATACTGTATTTAAGTCAGAAAGAACAGCTTCCACCTTTGCTATGCTATTAACATGGCTGTACACAAGTACTTACCTACTCAAGAGTATTTTTCAGAGGCATATTATCTCCTTCAGACAATTTATGGCATTAATGAGATTTAACTAATAGCTTTCCTGAAAAGTAAGTACACTGCAATAGTTGTAATCCACCTATTTCCCAACAGGGAAATATTTCAAGTTGTAGTTTATACTCCATTTTCCCCAGTGGGTTGAAAACCCACAACAAACATTAGCATTGTATCCATTATTAATACTTACTCAAGCACATTTTAATAAACACCGCATACATATGCATATAAGTACATACGCTACATCAGCCTTTGAATGCTCATAGCAAGGTATTTCCCAGAGCATACACTATTCCTGCTATGGCAAGAACATTTACTGCTAGCTGAGACACAGTCCAATGTGCAGGAGTGGAAAGAGCAGAGACCAGCACTGTGAGGCTGCAGAAGGACAAAGACAGGAAGAAAGGCAATGAGTTGGATGGAGGTCTGAAGGATAGCCCCTTCCCAAAAACACTGCTTAAGAATAAGCACAGCCCACATTCAGTCACAAGACTTACTTCAATTTTAGTGTGAAATAACTTTACTAAAGCTGGGGAGAAATGAGGGAGATGGAATGGAATGAGGGAGAAAGAAAAAGCAAAATACTCTAACATATAATTTTTTATTTTATTATCATGAGAGCTATAACATGACAAGACCCAATGGAAACTATAAAAAGGATAAAGATCACTTTCTAACATTTGAAGATATTCCTTCAGGGCAGGGACCAGTATATTCAAATCAGCAGAGTTCAAACTAATTAAACCCCTGAACCAGTAGTTTTTCAGAAACTGGACAGACCACAACCAAAGTAATCTGACTCACACTGAGCACTATACCTCCATATCAATGCAGCCATATATTAAAAGAAATAAATTAATTAATAAATTAAACCAAGCATTTCAAAAGACATTTGCTCAGGGAATACTTGCAGTATCTTAATGCACACCAGCCCCTACTTCCTCTATCAAAGCTACTCATCAACCAGAGCCTAACAGCCTCAGTAACATAAAACCAGAATAACTTACCTGCCCATCCTGTGGAAAGGAGCCCACAAAACTGAGGATAGCCCCATGTCCCCAACACTCCTGTACTGCACCCAACCCCTGCAGCTGCCCCCAGGCACAGGAAAAGGCCCAGGCTGTGCCCATCCCAACCAATGGGGCTGTGCCACCCCTCACCTGCTCATTGCACACAGCTGGGCAGTGGGACCAGCCCAAGCAGCCCCAGCTGGGAGCCAGGCACAGAGCCCAGCCTGAAGCACAGCAATGGGACTGCTGTAAACGCCAGGCAGCTGGGAACAAGAGCACTGCAAGGGAGCACAGCTGAAATGGGGAAAGCAAAGTGCTGGGTCACAGGTTTTACTGAGGGAATAATTTCAAAGTACATTCTGATATTTTTTTTCCTTTTATGTCATACTTCAATGTGTAGATCTCTAAAGCCACCATGTTGAAAGGGTATCTGGATGTTCCTGAAGGAGCAGAAGGCAGCAAGGAAGAGGCAGCCCAGGGAATGCTGGGTGAGGGACACCAAGTACAATCAGGAAGAGAGAAAATTTGTGGCATTTTAATATATGTTAAATCACCTATTCTGTGAAATAAGTCAGTCCTCCAACTCAACACAAATAGGTGACTTTTATTCACCTCCTTTTTGAAACATTGAACTATGGAAAGCTGGGCTTCGTGTCGTTGGGCAAGAATGACATGAAATTACCCAAACAGATACTTCACATTTACCTGAATTTGTATTTGCAGAATAGTAATATCCCTGGAAATCATCTTTAGAAAACATTTGTTTTCTGGATGCTCAGAGAAACACCTTGGAAGGATTCTGCAGTTCTGACAAGATCATCACTTCTAGAGCTAGAGTCCTTTTAGCTGTCATGAGATGGAGGTTTCAATCCCCAGATAACAGAAAATCTTGACACACACCACATTTTCCCAGAGTTTGCCATGCTAGAAACACTGCTGAACACAGTAGGCCCCCCTCAGCTGAGTATTATTTAAGTCATGTGTAGATATTTGCAGGGTCAGGGGCCTGAGCAATAAAGAGCTCATGGGATATACTGTAAAAAACTGGAACTAGCAAATTCTTGCTTGAGTAGCATTTATGAAGATTTATTGTAAATATATGTAAACATTAAGTAATAAATGTTGTAAAATATCAGAATGTTACAGGCTTTAGCTGGTCTGTGTGAAAACACTTTACCTAAGATAGCTTTTAAAATAGTCCATGAATATCCATGCTTTGCCATCTGCTTTCAAATTGAATGATCCCTCGAAAGCAGCACCATAAATATTTCCACAAATGAGTGATCTGTTCACATTATATCCCCTAATGCTATCTTATGGCACAGCAAACAAATAACTCACATGTCACATCACTGCACACAGCAACAATAAGGTGCACTCTGACTGGGTTTTAGCACATTACTAAGTACTGCATCACTGGTTGTCTCTGAGGATCTAACCTGGCTTTTTAGAGACATATTTCTTGACAGCCTGTCAAGAAAGGCTGGAGATGCACATTGAAGAAAGAATACCTTTAGCATCTCATTTTTTTTAGACATGATGAATTCTAATCTGGGCTGAGTCTCAAAAAGATCTGAACAAAAGGATGAATAGGAAGTAGCAAAAGAGGATTTACAAAGGTGGTTTTATAAAATGAAGTCTTAAAGGCAGATTATACAAAAGGAAATTTTTATGCATCAGTTATAAAATCTGCTAGTCTAGTCAATATTTTAAAATACAAGAAATTAATTTTCTATATTTTTACAATTGCTAGCTTTTCCAAAATGCTCTCAACAGCTTCTTGTGAGACAATGAGCATTGCAGCAGCCAAGCAAACACACATACAAGGTTCACTGAAGTTCATTGACTGAAGAAAATATTTCCTGGTTGATGTTCACAAAACTCCAGGTCTCTGCTTGATCTTTCCAGCAATGGATTCAGGCTGAAAAGGGGCCTTTGGTATGATTTTGGCTTTCTTTTTTTCTGTGTGGCATTGAGCAGATCAGTAGGTCCTGAGGAGAGAGGTGCTGAGCAGTATGGGGAGCATGTTTGCCTTCCCTTAGAGCTTTTGCTCTCCAAAGCCCCACTGTCAGTCAGGTTTGATGAAATCAGCAGCTTTGCCCTAGAAATGGGCTGGTTTGGGTGCCTACACAGAGACAAAGAGAACTTAAAATAGACCTTGTCCCTGGTGTGGCAAGGCCAGGGAGGTTTTCTAAAGCATTTGCTGAGTCTGCTCAATATCTGCAGCTCCCTAGTGGGAAGGTCTGTGGAAAACCCTGTTGTTCCTTTTATTTTAAAGTAACCACTGAAGAAAGCCATGTGGTGGGGGAGCGATGTCAAAATGCTAAAGGTGGATGAACAAAACCAGTCTGGTCTACACTTGGCACCACATCACTTTCTGATTTCTTATTTCAAAAATGAATGAAGTAAAGCAGTGCTTTAATAAGGCTCCTTTGTTTGTCAAAAATAAAACATAAAGCATTCAGAGGCACAAGTGGGGAAATCATGAAGGAAGAGGAGTTAAAGTGCACTTAATGCAGTTTTCCTTACAGAAGCCATTCTTGTGACAGATGGCCTGATCTCCCTGCCCTCCTAAAAGGAAAGAAATAGTCCTGCAGGTGGACAGTAAGCAGAACCTCAACTAGATTGGTTTTTTTCAGGAGACACACCCTATGCTGAAGTAGCTAACAGCCCTGGCTGACTAACCTCCAAGCTGGTTTTTCCTGTGAGGAAAGACCTTTTCCTCTGTGCTGCTGCTGGAGAGTGTCCTCTGGGGCTGACTGTGCCTGGCAATTAGGAAGCTGCCTTTAACATCAGAGCATCTGATGTTATATCTAACTTTGCCCTTGGGTCAATGGGTAACTTCAAGGACACCACCTATTGGCTAACAAATAGCAAAAATGAGGCATGGTTGCAGAAATAATAATAATACTCATAGAATGGCACAAAGACCTATAGGTTCTAAGAAAATTAAGAATACCAGATGTTACTGTTCTTTCCAGTTGCCATGCAACCACAGCCACCCTGCTATGCTTCACCTTCCTAATCTCCTTAACAGCTAACTCTAAAACAAGTACAATTAATTCCCCAATGAACAAGACAGGACATGACCCAGTCCTGTGGTTACAGGAGTACTTTGTTTGTGTGTAAACACTAAACAGATACAGCCCCAGCACACAGCGTGGCACTGAGCTGGTACTTTGCACGACAAGCACAAGTCCCTGTTGCAAACGATGAAGTTTCCTGTAGCACAGGTTTTTACAGCTCCTCCTAGCAGATACTCCTCACGCTGCTCAGGAGAAGGTCTTTGCCAGTTCTCCTGTGATCCAGGCAGCCTCTCACCCCACAAACCCAGACAGAAATGAGTGTGCTGGGCTTCAGCTGACAGCAGGGAGAGGCATTAGGACACACACAGAGCCCACTCATGCCCTCTGACAACAGCTTTATGAATAATGATCATATTTTCTCTTTTAAGAGCAATGTCTCAGGTGATCTGCTGTGTTGTGGTTTTTAAACAAACAGCTTCTGTACCATATGTATAAAAACATGATTGTAATAGCTGTGCCTAATCAGATCACTTCCATCATCAATAAAATGGATGGTGAACAGTCACTTCTGCTTCTAACTAGTGTATGTTTATAGATTTAGAGAAACTAATAACTACTCCACAATCCCTTTGATTCTGATGGGGTTCTCATTTGTACCAGGCACAGATCCATGATACTAAGATTTCTACATAGCTTCCTGACACAGTGCAGAGCTGGTGAGCAGCCACAGAAATTATTCAATTAGCACTGAATATGAAGATATCCCAGGGTTTCTGATTCAGCATTTAAGATTGTATTGTAATGACTGCAGATTGTACAAGTGACAAGCCAGTTTTGTGCAATGCCTTATTTCACAATAATGAGGGAAAAATACATGAAAGGGGAAAAAAGCTGTTACATTTAATTTTGTGTGAATTCAAGCTTGGGGGGAAGCATGCATTTGCATATAAACTGTGTAGCAATAATAATGATATTTCGTATTTCTAAAATGATAGCTTTCTGATATTTTTAAAGGTGTTCTTAAGTGATAAATACTTCAGTTAAGCACATGATAGATGTGTTCTCAAGCATTTACAAGTGGTGAAAATTCTCTGTGCTTCAGCTGTACAAAATACTGTATTGGAAAGAGCAACATATTTAGCTGTACAACAGGGTAGTGTTAAATCCTTTCTTTTTCACACCTCCTGTGAATGTCCTGTTCCCTCTCAAAACATCTTTTGATGGATTGTTATTCCTGCTTTCAGCCCACTGCCAGAAGTCACCACATTCTCCCAACATAATCAGATTTCCCAGGTCAAGCTGTCCACTTTTAATATAACGACCTCAACAATCCTGCGAAA
Organism: Cisticola juncidis; assembly: GCA_013400215.1. NCBI lineage: Eukaryota > Metazoa > Chordata > Aves > Passeriformes > Cisticolidae > Cisticola > Cisticola juncidis. The sequence goes on along the minus strand of VXBR01009608.1, from coordinate 1,306,343 downwards.
ACCATGAAAGAACTAAATAGCTACATGTGCTAGGGCCTCATCTTCAGAATAACAAAATTATATGTTGGTTAAAGCACCAAGAGCACATCCACGCCTGGAACTCTTCTTCCAAAGATTTCCTTCAAAGGCTTCTGCAGCGTGGTTGGAAATGCAGCACTGCAGCCTGTTGTCTTGGCTGATGCAGAGAAGAGCAGAACTGACTGGTTACTCCCAAAAAATACCAATAAGTGGATGGTCACCTGTCAGTTTGGGGCTTTTAAGAGGGAGGCTGATAGGAAGCAACTTAGCATGGGCAGGGATGTTAGAATTTAGTTGGTCTGACAGGGAGCAGCATCTGAACGATGTTGTATGTAAGTCAAATAGATCTTACCCTTCGCTTCATGGCACGAGCATGTACTTGTCCAAATCATGCTTTCATGAGTTCATCAGGCTTTAGGGTTTGCCAGTTTTCATGTACTGTTATTCAAAGCAAGGTTCACAGAAAAAAATCACATGCTGTCTGCATAAAAACTCTGCATAGCTGTGTTCTAGAGCCAAGTCACACTTCAAAGTCAGAAATTATCATGTTAGGCTATAACTTTTCACAGCAGCAGGGACTGGTGCCATGATTTCCTATTACTGTTTCTCAAGCACGTGGAAATGAACAAAGGAATTTTTCAGTGTCATACAAACTAATACACAAATCAGTTAAAACAATATTTTAACATTCTGACTCTATACTTTGATTGTTAATTGCTAGTCCAGTCCTCCTTATATATTCCCATCTCCTCATTATCTTGTTATTGCAGTGGATGATAAGGGAGAAAGACAGAAACCTGAATAGTATTGTAGCCAGAGGGGCATTTAAAATATTGCTCTGCACCTAGGAAACAGGTTTAATTACTGGTGCTGTCAAAATGTTTTAATGTAAACAGGTTTCCTGATGGATCACATTTGCTTACTGAGAACTATCATGGCCCCAAATACAATCCACTTTATGGTGGGGCTTAAAAAGCAGGTATCATAAATTAGAGCAATGAAGCTTTTATGATTAGAGATGCTTCATCTGCTTTTAATGCCTCAAATTATAGAAACTATAACAAGCCTTCCCATTAAAATTTAAATAGGATTAAGAGTCTAAAATTCTCTATAAAGTAGATGTCATAGGCCTGATTCTTTCTGAGTTGGTACAGAGTACAAAGGAGGAAGGCAGCTCCTGCTTCTTTCCCTTGAGAGCTCGGGCTTGGTCTGGCTGCTGGTGTGTGTTAAAGAGCCTGAGTGTCCCAGCCAGCACACCAGAGGCAGCCTTTGTACCACAGGAGCCCTCAGCCATGCCTTGAGTGTCGGCTGCTGCTGCTCTCCCTGGAGGCACCCCAGGGCTGCTCCCTGCCCCTGAGCCCTGCCCTGCCCTCAGGGGCACTTCAGCACCTTCAGAGGAGGAGCACAAATCCTCCCTACCTATTCCAAAGGCGGGGTCACCACAAAAACACCGGCACGTGCATTCAGAGATGGTTCTGATTACTCCATCGTATTTGATTTATGTAAGCATCTTATCCTGTTCACGTTACTCCTGGTAATAACTTCTGAGAGCAGGTTTCATATTAAGCAGTTTGTCAAATGTAGATTTAAAATCTGTAATTATAACATCTGCTTCCACAACATATTTATATTCTGCTCATCCATTCAAGATACAGAAACGTGGATCTTATTTGACCAAGCACCATTAGGTAAGGAAGCTCTGCTTTCATATCTGCATATTACCTCAGAATTTAAAGGAAAAAAAAGTAAAATAAATGAAATTATTTCATGTAGGTGGTACATGAAAGAGGAACCTCGATTCATCTTATAAATTATTCATGGTGAATTATTCACTTGACTCATATAGAGACAAAGCAGGTGCTTTTTTATGCTATAAAATCTACTCAGACTTAAAACCTGCATTAATATGAACTAATGTGTGATTAAAGCTGGAGATGTACTTTTAAATAATTTTGTGAAATCTGACTTTTACTAAGGGCACTTACTAAGTATGCACTCTGTTCCCTGGTAAGAGCAGTCATGTGGAAAGCATGCAAGAGAAATGCAAAATTCAAGAAAAACTAAACGTCACACAACTTGGTAGAACAAAGTTCTTTCATTCTTTTGAGGGATAAAGCAAACAAGAAACGTCCAAAACAATGTAAGGGCGTTTCTCAAGACTTTTGATTTCTGCTGTGACACCACAACCTTTGCTGTGTGTACTACAGCAGACTTTAGAAACTGTTTGCATTTTTGGTAATTTTTAGTAGTTCAGACTCATGAGATGTTTTTGCTAAATTATGGAAAGTCAAAGCCCTGACCCTTCAGCCTTTAATCATGTTAACAATGGAACTGTGAACATTCCCACAGATTTATCACCAAATTTATAGTTCAGGTGAGTGAAAATACATACATACCTGAATGTTAGCAGCCTTAGAAACACAGGATGGAAACTTTTAGTCAAATGAGGTCAGTATTCCAACACTGAAACACTACTGTCAATCAATGCCCTAATGAAACAAAGTTCTGAATTCAAAACAATCCTTCCCTTAGTAGAAATCTCTTCCACAGCTTCACTACTACAAGAATTTGGAACTTTTTCTCCTTATTTCTGTTCTATGTTTATTCATATTGGTACCATTTTGGGCTGCTTCAGCATGTTAGGATCGGGACTGAAGTTGAAGATGCTCTAGGTTCAATTAATACATCATTTTCTTACCTGAGATCTAGTCACACATCTCACACTTGACTAAACACCCCTGTATCAGTGAAAACTCATCTCCAATAACTAAGATCCTTTGCTGATGAAACATAACTCTGCTAAATGAGAGGAACTGAAGTATTCAGTGGCTCCAGAAAGCTGTTCACACGGAACAGCACAGCCTGAGAGATGTAATAGCAGCTTGCTTCCTCCCTACCACATACACCAACGAGTCCCCATGATGAGCTCGTATTTTAGGGCTGTTATTAACACCAGGAAAACTGAACAGCTGGCAAAGCCATCTAGGTGGTGGGATGGGATGGGCCATAACAACCTTTCTCTAGTGATGACAGCAGCAAACCCTCTCAAATTTGCAGGATCATTACCCTATTTCATCTTTCCCAGGAAGGTTCTGGCCAGCCAGAAACCAATATCATCCTGTACTGTCCCTCTCTCCAGTGAAGAGGATTTCAGAGTAATGTTGCTGGGCAGAGGATGGGCTCCTCTTGGTCCTGTTTGCCACATCACCCCTAGCTGGCCCTGGCAGCTAACAGCAGATGATACCACACCATGCACAGTGTTACCCATGATCTGCCATTAAAATTTTGTACTGACAGAGTCCATGTTTCCTGAGGAAATATACGCTAAAATTCAGTATTTCGTGAATGAAGGGAAAAAGAAAAGAAAGTCTAGTTTATCATTTAAAATCAAAGTTGTACTTGCAATAAACTTATAAGAATGGGGGTCAAATTGAGATGTCAGAGTTGTTTAAAATCACTCAACAATGTTCAAATTCTTTTTTTTTTTTCCGGAATGTTAAGATACTTTATTTGTTTTAATCTTTTCCATTGCTTCTAGTGGGATTAAGGCAGTATGAACTTTAGCCACGTACAGTCACAGTTCATTGCAGTTGTAAGATTGTCACTAAGAAGATTGATAAATTGATGCAAAAGAAACCTGATATGCCAAGTTGTGCCTAGACCTCTTCAACAGGATGTCAGATATTTCATTCAGTTCCCTGTATTTTATTTAGAGTGATACAAATTTTGTTCTGAAGATACCTTTCTCTTTCAACTTACGAATAACTGTGAGATCTAAAATTATCTTTTATACAATTCATTAATATTAATAGGTTTGAATTCCATTCAGATAATTTAGAGCACTGGTTATTTTCAAAGAAATAGTATAAATCAGGGAGATAATAATCATAAGTTGTGATGCTATTGTATTAATTTATTACATCATTCAGTACTAGTAGAGGCATAGCTCAGAATCAGAAACTCATCAAGGAGTTTTTATTTTGAATCCCAACCAGATGACCTTCCATCTTCTAACAGTATGTTTTTTAGAAATGGTATGCCTTAGAATTGGCAATTAGAAGTTTTAATTACAATGCAGAGTCTTAGCATATTTTGTCTCAACTCACCTTCTTTCTGTCAAGAAATCTGCATCTTTTTCCCTTTCAGATATATTTCTATGAATTACTATTAGTTGAAAGTACAAAGTCTTTTGTTCTTTACTTTTATCTTTCAACTTTTAATCCAAAGAATTAAATGCACTTGCAAAGGATTTTTCCTTCAATAGACTCATGTTAGAGACAGGTTTAAGCTGCAAAGTTTGCATCTGTAACTTCATTTTCTTTATAGACACTAGGAAAACAAACAACAATCTGCATGATTTTGGAAAAGAAACAACTCAAACACAATTAAGAAGACAAATCACTTTTTAAAAAATTTCTCCTAGTGAAAGATTATTAAAAGTTTCCACTCTTGAAGATCCAAAATGCAGCTATGAGATCCATACCTGATCATCTCCTGATCCAAACAAGGCAAAGCAGAGAGCAGGAAGCTCTGTGCCTCTGCCCCTTTCCTGCAGCTAAGCAGCCACTCCACTCCTTCTAAAAGTAATCAAAAGGGATTTGGACATTGCTAGCAGACAGAACTGTCATCACAATATTAAAACACAGAAAATAAATGCAGAACAATCAGAGAAAGCCTAGCCTTGAAAAATCAGCTTTTATCCTTCAGTTAATTAATTCTGGAGAAAATTTTTGATCAAATCTCGTTTTTAACCTTGCTGTCAGCTGGTGAATTGGCCTGTTTTTCTCAAGTGGTGTTGGCTGATAGCAATGTTTTAAGTCGTACATCTTCAAAGACTTCTATTTTTTTTAAAAATACTTAGATTGGGAAAGGACAGGAGGTCTTTTGAAATTACAGTACAATGCATATATTTAAGTTTACTTGTAAGGTCTTTCAAGCTGTGTGTGCCCATAATGTGATTCTCATGAAAAGGTTTTTGATTTATCACCGAAGCAACAATTTGAACATACTTTTCAGAAAGAATAGCTTTTTGTAGAACAAATTGTTTCATAAATGCCAAGAAAAGTCTTTATTTTGTGTTCTTAACCCAAAACTTCCATATTTTGGGGAGGAAGATGAGGAGGGGGAGAGGGTAAGAGAATACTGATCAGCTAGTTCTTTTTACAGAAAAGAAAATTACTTTTGCTACTGTGAGAGTGACAATAGCAAAATAGCTCTTGCAAATACTTTCTAAAATGATTCAGAATTACACTGCAGCACTGCACACTGCAAAGTTGTTTCTACACTAAACAGCACCTTGGAAGTGCTCACATTTTTTGGAGTGAAAACAAGAGTGCATTTTTCTCTAGAGAACTGCATTGTGGAAACATTTGCATTACAATTGTGAAACGGATTTTCATATATTTTGGGTGCTTGCTGGAAACTGACCCTGTACCCTCGGTTTGAAATTTACAATGTATTAATTGCAGCTTTGTATTAACACACAGAATAGCAGGCTATCTAGTACTTACATTTTTGCTAAGAAAAATCTTATGGGAATGTGAAACACTGACTTTGGGAGTTCCTTTGCCAGGAGACTGAGATGCAAAAAACCATGCAAATTAATTTGCATTTGAGGTGTGTTGAATGTTGGATTGTAAGTGTCCATAATGCTTACTCAGTTACTATTTTGTGTGAGGGAGGAGTAGAACACTGCTAAAATATTGCACAAAATTCAAAGTTAGCAACTTTTTACAGATAAAAGGTGTTTTGAAAAATCTTTCTACAAATTTTATAGGGTACAAACAAATAAAATTGAAGTACAAACAACTTAAATCATGTGTGGATTATTTAGGCCTTTCTGTTATTGCTGAGTGAAGATATTTTCTGCTTGGTTCTATGAAAACCCCTTGTTGAGATCAAAAATTTTGCAAAAAGCTTCCCTGTTGACAGTTACTTTTGCAGGAGGCAAACCCAGAGAACTCCCATCTTTTCAAAGAAAATTTCAGTCCTGGATACAGAAGTTGTATTAAAAGTTAAGGTCCATCTCCAGCAAGCCAGATGCAGGATGTCTGCAAATCTCCCCCGAGCCACTGTGCACCTTGGATCCTGCTAAAGAGGACCAGAGGCCTTAATTTGTGTTTTATCAATATTGCTGAGGGTACTTGTCTTTTCAACCCTTCTCTGTAATTCCTTCCTGTGTGCAGTTCCGAGAATCAATTTTTGCCCACAGGAGGGTCAGGGTGGGCACAGAGGCAGAGCAGAAATGACGGCTGACCCTGGAACAACACGTGGCCCATACCCATGGACTGAGCACAGGCTGAGGACCAAAAGGACTCCCTGCCATTACCTCAGTGCCCCAGGGCCTCAGAGCAACTCCCTGGTGCAAACTGCTCTGCTCAAAAATAGAAACTTAGACCATCACATAAAATTCCACAATAGGTATTTTTATAACCACACTTGGCACAGAAGCCAGTTTTCTTGTATTTTGCTGAGTGCTAAATCTGACCCTCTCTATGGTCCTTGCTTTCAAACAGCAGAATGGCTAAATTATCCTTAGAAAACCCAGATATCCATCTCCATCATATTTGCTGCACTGCTGCTACCCACCCTAACCCCTTCAGTTAAGCTTAGGAAGTTGGTTGCAGAATAAACTGATTTTTAAAATTGCCACGTTTTATTGTAATAAAATATTGACTTTTTTTTTTGAAAAAACAATACAGCATCCAAAAGGATATTTTTCTGAGTGACAGCTGAAAGTCCATTATCTGTAACATGTGCAGTAGGAATTTCACGTCCATGCTCATCACAGCATTAAGGGCCTGAGAAAAATCTATCCAGTTCAGTGACCTATTATCCATGCTATTTCACTGGATGCAGCCAACACTTTTTCATTTGGATAAAATTCAGCTCTAAACATTTTTAAGATTTCTTTACCCTTTTAAGGGTAATACAAAAGATTTGTACTAGAGTTTATATCATGCTGAAATGGTATGGTGTGAATCATTCAATATGCATTGCAAACAAAAAAAAATCTGTTTCCTATACATCAAGAGAATCAGTACTTAAGAATGGTGAAAAAATGGAACCTGCAAAGTACTTTAACACCTGAAATGGAAACATTAAGGTGCACAGTTTGGAAACACAGCAGCATCTGTGGATACAGAAGGGAACATTGTGGAATTTCAAAAGTCTCCACACGTTTTCGACTCGCATTTTCGTCAGTATGAATGCCATGATGGACACGTATGTCTGCACCTTTAAATTTTGGTCCCTCCGTTCCTTTGTTTGTAACATCATAGCTCTGCACAGAAACAGCCCAAACAGGAAACAGGGCAATTCCTCACACCCTCTTATTTCAGGGTTCCTGCTGCCTTTTTTCCTGGAGTCATTGGTCTGCCTGCATCTGAGCAGGCTCAGCTGGGGCTGCTCTGACGGAGCAGGGGCCAGCCCTGCAGAGCACTCTTGTTTTGGCAGCATTATTTGCTCAGTTGTGTACAGCAGCAGCTTGTCCTCTGACAGGCAGCAACTCTGCAGGTTTTGTTCACTGTGGCTACAGGGAAAAATCCAAAATAGTGATGGTTTTGGCTGAAACCATATTGGAAGGACCCCAGTTATTCCTCTTCTCTCCCCTACTGGCAATGTGCACCTTAGGAAGGTGCTGTCCTTGTGAAATGGCTAAGGACCTTGTAGTAGTTGCTGGATTATTAGTTATTAGTAGTTATTAGAACACAAAATACAATTTTGGCAGTGTGCTGTATTGATTATGGATGAACTGCAGTGGTATCAGTGAAGCTGCCTTCACTACTGACTGCTTCCCATTGCATAAGATAAGACCATTCACAGTTAAAAGCTTTTCTTCTTCTGTCCTCAGGAGCCAGAATTATGGAGGCACTTGTGCACCCACTAAAATCAAACTGGAATTAGGTAAAACTTTTCTACAGCCATAGGCTGTTAATGACTGCAGTGCTCACAAGAAGTCTACTTTTATATTTAATGCTTTATGGTAATATATACCAGTAAGATTTGTACCACTCCATGTAGACTTTCAGCTTTCAAGACACACTTTTCAAACCATAAAAACTATGGATAAATTTTTCAGTGGGTAGGAGAGTACTCAAAAAGAGATTAATAGGAGAAAAAAAGACAAACAGGTTGCAAAAGGGATTTAAGGGATGAGAATCTCAACAAGGATACAGAACCACAGAAGCACCCTTCAAATTTCTATTTAACATGTTAATAAAGAATATTAAGTACAGAAGTGTCCTGAGGGAACAAGACAGATGCAGATATTAAGAACAAAGTAGTAGCTAACCTTCAGGTTTTGGATTAACATGTGCTATGATTCAAGAGAGTCCATGAAAGCCCATCAACTACAGTCTCGACTCCTTTCCTTTCTCCAGGTCCACATAGCAAAGAACAATTTAATACTCAGGCTAAGAGGCTTAAATATTGGCTTTTACACAATTTTACTGCTTTTCTGTCACCAGGGCTACAGCTATTACTATTACTACCACTGGTAAAGAAATAAAAGTTTAGCTTTTGCTGAGTGCTTTGAAGTATTTAGGCAGACAATGTAATTTAACATAAAAATAATCATCAGGTTCTCCCAGACAATGTAACAGAAAAATCTAACACAATTCAAGGTCAACATTTTATAAACAGATTATATAATATTTGGTGGATATGACAGAAGAATGGAATGGTAAAGCAGCAAGCCAGAAGTGACTACTATTAGATATCTTTGTTCAGTTAAAAAGCAAATTCTGAACGGAATGTAAGCAATACTGGAACAGAATTATTTTTATTTACCCCAAAGAGAAGGAAAAAAGTAAGTTCAGGTAAGAAAACTGCTAATTTTTCAGTAAAGAAAATCAATTTTCTTTACTGATGGTATTTAATGCTTTTTATAACAATTTCAAAGCACTGGAAAGTTCACTATCACTATCACATTCATTTTATAGACATGGAAATTGAGGTACACGATCAGAAAAAGTAGGTTACAAAAATATTCAAAATACAAAAAACGTATCTAAAAATTGCCAACACTGAAGAACAGATTGTGGAACCAGCAGGCAAATGGATGTAAAGAAGAGAGGGAGTGCACATGTAAGCCATACCAAGCACCCACAGGGTTGCTATTTGTCTATTATCCTCCACACATAATGATCTCCCTTAAAGCAAAAAGGTAGCCGTACCTATCTGTTGTAGCCCTCTCTGTTTCTTATTGCACATAATTGTTTTCCTTCATTTGATAAAACAGATTTAAATTACTGCTGCATTGTCAGATGATGTTTCTCTGACCTGTCTTATCAAATGCACTGGTAGATGTGTGTCAGGCACCAATTTTGCCTGGTTGGATTTCATGTGACTGTCCGACATGCAGCCCATCTCACCAGTGCCTCCATAAGCACCAACCACCATTCCAAATTCCCAAACAGCTGACAAGTGCACAAAAGGTATATTTCCAGTTCAGCAAACTTGCTATCATCACTTCTGCTTTTTGTTTGTTATGCAAATCTAATGGCATTCAGTATTTCTGTACAGTGGATAATTGCTAATTATGGAAGGAAAAGTTATCTGATTGTTAACCATAGAATCAAATGAATCGAAAATATTCCACCAAGCATTTAAAGAAAGTGTAGGAAAAAGATGGACTAAAAATAAAAATGAACATGTTCTTTGCATTGAAAGATCATTGGCAGAAGCAAATCACAGCATTCAGATCCTTATTGCTTAATCATCTCACATTTCATTAATGACAGCTGCCAATTGTCTTGGGCAATGAATTGCTTTTCCTAATGAAAAAAAAATCATGGGCTGGAAATCAGTTTCACTAAGATGCAGTGTTAGAATGCAAATATTAATTTCTGAATTAATTCATGACAGAGGGCTTGGCCAACCTGAGCTAATCACACCCCTGGGGTCCTCTAATCCTCTAAAGCTGATTATCTCATGATTGTCACACCCACTGGGAGTTGCCTTTGTCATTAGCAAATGCAAACCATAGTTTGAAAAAAAACCCCAACTTGTTTTGATGCTAAGGTTGGGTAGTGAATAGCAGCTCCAGCTCTAATCCTTTGGCTGGCTGACAGGAGGAAATGTACTCTAGAATGTGTCATTGCTCCCTCAGAATTACCAGGATTGAGGGAGAACAAACAGCTACCAAGTCAGGAGGCAATTTTATATACTAATAAGACAGGTTTGTCCCTCCAAACTTAAAGCAGATACCAGTAATAAATACATGCTATTATCTTTTTTTTCCCCATTTGTTATTTTCTGAGTTTGTTTTTGAGGGCAAATTAGCATCAAGGCATGAAGATATTTGTGCAACAATAATTGTGAATATGGTTGTACAACACGTTTCATGACGTCCTCGACAAAACCTGTATTCTATCAAGACTCTACAGGCTGCAGGTGGAGCAGACAAATTCACAGGATGCATGGGAAACTGGAAGTGAACAGGTGACATCTGTCTCCAGCAGGTACTTCTTAATTCTATTGACTAGATTACATCAGTAGAGAAATAAATTCAAAGATTAAAGCACACTGCTGGGGCATCCACACATACAGTCAGCCCCACTGAGAAGGAGTTTCTCCATGGGAGATAATTTTAGTTGTGTTCTGTGAAACCCATGTTATACAAACACTATAAAATTTGAATCCGTGTCAAGCTGCAAAATTGTGCAGGGAAGCTGGCACTGAGGGTATGATTTCAATTATTCATCACAGTTGTTCAATTTGCATTGTTTTTGTGCCTGCATTTCCAAGCTGCTGGAATTTGCTTGATACATTAGCTGTCTAACCACTGTATTTAAGTGCAGGATAGCGGCTTTCCACTCCCTAATCCAAACACTACTTGTGTCTCATTTGAACTGTTTACATTTCTCATAATGACTCTGTATTTGTGGGATGCTTTTTTTCACTGTTTGTTTTAAATAAAAAGCCAGTAATCTGGTAGGTGGGCAGAAGTGTGCATTCACTGCAGGTATGGGATAGGGTAGAATGTAATAAAATCTATTACTTTTGCACCTGGTATATGAGAACACTGCTGGTACTTTTTTGGAATTCCTAGAAATGCTCATATGACATATTTATTTTGAATCTATACATACATTAAAGGCGTCACTCAGCTGTAGTGTCCAAATTATATTGCAATATGCAGTGGTTCTTGCTTAGTGAGATTCACACAGATCTCCTGAGGTTTGCATTAGGAGATTTAACACTCCTTCTGCATGAAAGCTTGTAAGGTGCAATAAAATGCATATTTTGTAGAAACATGTCACATGTGTAACATGTGGAATGTTCATAGCAAGGCTCAAGATGTTCTAGCGATATAAAGAAGTGCAAGATCTGCTGTAAAAGTTTAACAGTGTGTAGTTTACAAATAATTTTGCATCCAACCTGAAACTTGGGCTACTAAATTTGTGTTCTTCCTTGAATGAGCTGAGGAATTTTTACCAGGCAAGTTCAAATCTATTCCACCTCAGACACCGACGCTCTGTTCTCTGTGTGTTGGTGCTGCATGCCCGCTGCTGCTCATGTGCACATTTGTACTTCCCTCAGGTGTGCTGTAGGGCCTGCATTCCAGGGCCCACATTAGATATTCATGCTGAGAAACACAAGCTGCACAATGAGAAATTTGCACTGAGTTTCCCATGAAGGCACCACTTACCTCTCCCACAAGGTACTCACAACATGTAAGTTCTATGAAATTTTCATTGTAAACAGGACTTCAAATTTTACCAAAGCAAAGGTAGCACTGTAGCAAAACTGTGCTAAGTACATAGACACAGATGCAGACACAGACAATGAGGTCTTGAAGATTTTATACAATTTGACTCTACCTACAGGGGTAGCAAGATTTTTCCTTAAATCTCCCTGATTCTGCATGAATTTGGAAATGTTGTTTCACATAAAAAACTTAGGCATATTTTGTTTTAATGGGGCTGACAATCATAGTGAAAGTTTTATAAATCGAGTTTATTCTGGAAAATTTTACTATTATAATTTCAAAGCCAGTGCCCCCAATCTCCCCAAGTCTTTATATACATGCTATTTTCATGCAGCTCCAGCTCCCTCTTGAAACACACATGGAATCCTTTAAATAAATTACTCATTAAAATTGAAAAGCAAGAACTGAAAATTCAAGGCTTTATGCACGTGGACAAATAAAAACCGGCCACCACTGGCCAGGGAAAACTCATTTCTTTAAATTGTTTTACAGTGATAGAAAAGCTTCTATGCTGGAAATGATGGAGAAATAATAAATACTAAATTCTCAGAATTTAAAGTCGTATCTCTCAAGCAAATTATCCATTCAAAATCATGATTTAAGAGGTTGCTTTGCCATGGTTTTTATAGAGTAAGCTAAAAAAAACCTGAAAAAATCTAAATCTCATGTAAGAAAGGACCATGTAAGAAATGGATATCGAAGTGTATGCATAATCAGAACTTAAAATTATGTATATTTTTCCTTACATAGCACTTTGATGGGTTTATTTTTTAAAAGTTAGATATCTGAAGCAAACTATTCTTTATTGTATCTCAATACACTGAAATTCTCATGGGAAATGGGGACATCTAAATTAGTGTCATATGACAGTGAAAACAATTGAGCTGTAAGAACTGATTTTACAATTTTATTGGTGAACTCAAGTCTTTCCCTGCACTCGCCAGTGATTTAATTCTTCAGCTTTTATTGTAAAAATTGTTACTTTTCTTATTGCTTTGGAATCTAAATCTTCAAACTGTTGTGATCATTAAAACTTGTAGATCTCTTAGAAATTTTTCAAAATATTCTGATGCAAGCTTATTCTAGAGAGTGCAGAATGTGTGTGTGCATGCACACATGCTTGTGTGTGAACATATTTTCATCAATGGGTCATCAGAAATGTTGTTTCACATTCTTTTGAAGTGTGACAGAGCTTTTTACTATGTAACTATACAGCAGAAAAGAGAAATGGGATTTTGAAAAAACCCTCTCACTTCCATTGAAAGCTGTGTATAAACGAATAATTTAACATGGAGGGAAGAAAGAGTTTGATTGATGGGTAGAATTTTGATGTTTGGGGCAAACCCCTTTTTTTCAGATTTTTTTTTTCTTTTTTGACAACTTTTCTCAACATTGTTGCAGCCCTCTGTGTCACCTGTTTTGTACCCAAGACAATTGATCTGAAACATCTCTAACAGTTCATGGATAGCATGAAGAGATGGACACAATGTGCAGCCCCGATGTTGCATTTCCTCACAACATGCTCCATGGAAAGTCTACATGAGTCAAATGGAAATCGGGTGTAAAAACCTCTTTTAAACCTGTGACTACACTAGTTTTATTTACTTACATTTATTGTGGCAAAACAGAGGCCTTGCCAGAAATCAGGCTCACTCTGTGTAAGAAGCACATTTTCTTGGCTCCAAAGGAGAGGGAGAGCTTGATAGCTTATATTGCATATTCTATAGACAGTTATGTGGACCCTATTGGCTTCTCTAATATTTTGAAAATGCATTCACAATAATACTCTATTTCCATGCTAGTAATGTCAGTGGGAGTCCTGGTAGTATGCTATTTAGGCACACTGAGAAAATAATAGGATTTACAATAGCTGGCAATTTGTTTTCTACTGCCACAGTGTCTGCTTTTGTTACAGTCTTTGTAGCTCTTGGAAATTTCTTTCTGGCTATTCTGTTCATCTTTTCCACAGAAACATTTCTGCAGTGTGAATCGCTTCAGTATGAATTGGAGTGGTTTTGCTGCCATGAGTTTTTATTACTAGAACTAATACAAATAGTGCAAATGTTTTTTCCAGAAATAGTCATTCACATTTTCAATGTCTGTGATGGATGGTCTCACCAGCATCACTAGCATGCTATTTCAGAAGGCAAAGAATATTGCCAAATCCTAGTAGCATGCTGATTGGTGGTCCTTTTGTCCTTAATCACTTCCAATTATTGGAGGGAGCCAAGTGTCCAGCTCTTCCTTTACCCATTGCCAGGTCGTTTTGAGGAATTTTGTTTTTTTCATATATGATAAGAAGGGCAGTGAATTAAAAAACAGTATTTGTTTGCCACATCTTAAATAGAGAATTGTAGTTCTAAACAGGTTTTGAAAGTCTAGTCCAATCCCATGGCAAACTGACTGTTGCTCTGGTCACCTGCCACATAAGGATAGTAGTAATTAACTTTTTAATTGCTAAACATTTTCTTCAGCTTTATCAGTCAGAGCTGTCTTTCTACAAAAATGGCCACCAGAACTTAATGCAAGACTAGGATCCACAGACCTAGTTAGTCTCAAACCCAGACCTATCCAACTCCATCTACTGACCGAGAGATGCTTGCAGCCAGTGCCCGAATCCTAAAGGAATGTTTCATTCTGTGGCCTCATCATCTGACTCAGCAGCCAGTTTTTCCTGATGAGCAGGGATGAGTCCAGGAGAACCTGAACAAGTGAGTGTAAGGCTGGACTCAGGCCAGCCTGGTCAGATGGCGTTTGGGAGGCTCCTGACTGAGCCAGCACCGTGGGACAGCCTTTGGTCCCCAGGCTGGGCTCCAGACAGGGGCCCAATGGCACAGGCTCACATGAGCCACTGTGCACTAGGGAAAATGCAGTTAAATATTCTTGAATATTCCATACTCAAGAAGACAGAAACACATTTAGTAAAAGATGATTATTAGAAGTTAATTTGCTGTATTTTTTTTTCTGCCAAATTACCAATTAATGTAGCTGGAAAGAAATATTTTACACATGTATAATCAAGCCCTGAAAGAGTTGGAGCTTCAACTGAAGCCTCTAACTATTAATGTATTAAATTATCATGATGTGTCTTCAGCTGATTATATCAAGCACTCTTCTAGAATTTGAGGAAGTAGTAATAAATTAAATGATTAATTACTATTGATTATTTTTAACTTATTATCCTCTAGATTCTGATATGAATATTGCCAGCTGATGCTGAGATATGGTGAACACAGGCAATGGTTTCAAACAGATATTTCTCCATAATAACTGTGTATCAGGATTGCATTTTTCTCTATGCTCCATTGCTAGGTCATGATAATTTATGGCAAACCTTTTTAGGCATGAATGTATGCAATAGCATATGGAGGAAGAGAGTTAACTACAAGGTTTTCATTGAATTTTGTTCATCCAAAACTGCCATCAACCGTAGGTTTTATTCAATGCAGAAATTTACTAGAATAGCTAATAGATTCTATGATACCTAGAAAGTAATATTTGTATTACTACACTTATTCTAATAAATACATAATTTCTTCTGAAGTTTTGGCATAATAAAGGCAATAATTTTACAGTACATAAGGGTGTTCTATTGCTAATTACAAACTCCATTTCCTTTCAGATAGCTCCCTGAAGTTTTGTCTTCCAATTACAGAAATATGCCTGAATGTATTTTTAAAAGAGTCACAGCCCAAACTATCTAAAAAAAATTAGAAAACTGACTCTCGAAAGTGGCCAGCAACATGATTCTGTTTTCCTTAGCAAATTCAGCCTGGAAATGTCATCATAAATTTAGGTTTCACAGCTTGGTGGAAAAATACCTTTGCATCCTACTTGTCCTAGGCTGTCCATATAATCAGCTTTTAGCAGGGAAGGAGAAGCAGATGCAGAAGATTAGTCTATCTTGAGAATGTCCATATAAAACAGAGACAAAATAATAAAGAAAAATACACTTTGCATACCTATGTCCAGATGAATATTTGCATCTTCTTAAATTTTAGTAAATATTGAGAAACTGCATATACAAAGACTAGACAAAAAGGTGGAAGTAAATGCACTGCAATGTTTGTTGCTTAAGTCAGTAATAAAGGCCTGGTTTTTGGCTATAACCCTAAGAATTTCACAGAGAAAAAGTTATGTAGAATATTGAAATTTCTCAAAAGTAAGACAAAAAAAGCATTGAATATAATTAGTAACCTTAGGATTTTAAAAAAGAAATGTCTGAAATCTTACTTAATTTCATGGAGAAAGCAGAATAATAAAAAAAATATTCATTAAAAAATGAAAATACCCAAAGCAGCAGAATAAACTCTGAAAAACTTTATCTGAATTACTATAATTATCCAGGAATGCTTAATTTGTAGAAGGCTCTTAAGGTAAATCCAAAGAGTAAAATCAAAAATCACCAGAAATCCTTCCTTAGTCCACCTGTCAGCCCTTGGTTACAAAGATACATCATCTTAAAGACCTTAATCATCATCATTCAACCTTAATCACCACCTATAATGATTATTTTGAATTTTAACTTGGAAGCCATGAAAATGAAATCAATTATTCTACATACCAGTACTGCTTTTTTTGCCATGTGTGATTATCACCTTCAGAAGCCATGTGAAAATGTTCTGGCCAGAAGGAGGAAAAGTAAAGCTAAATGACAATTTCTAAAAAAAAAAAAAGCTTGAGAAAAGTAGAGGAGGGATTCTACTAAAAAATTAAAAATACGGCAATTTTTAAGAAGTCTGATGAGTCAGAAGAACATTCCTGAAAAGGTGTTCTATTCTACACATGAGATTTAAATATCTTCTGGTTGATGTGTAAAATCTTGCAAGGCAAAATTAAAGACATTTATCTTTTTCAGTACTTATTAACTCTTAACATAATAAGTAGATTCAATGACTATCATCAACACTATAATCTGATGCAGTGTTTTCAGTACAGAAAGAGAAAAATTTATTTCCCTATACCAAGGAGCTTTATGAGTTTGGGTAAATCAGTGAGTCGTGACATCAACAGTTTTTGTCATTTTTCCTACTTATTCCTGTTTGCTATACTCTCTTACACCTTGCACTAAGTATGAAACAGTGGCAGAAACGAAAATCTTGGAAAAGTAGCCTGGCTCACAAAATGTTATAATCTAATGTCCACATCAATAAAAATCAAGACTGCAACAGTTCCTCTGAATAAAAGCCCTGTGGATTATGGAGTTAACTCTTTCTAAGGGCTTGGGACAGACTGTTTTTCTGGTCCCAGTGGCCTTATTTCCTTCCTGAAGAAAAATACTTCAGAGCAGTGGTAGACATTCAAAAGGTTTTTGCAAAGAGCATGAAAAATGTATTAACTGCTCATGCAGTGTGACATCTTACCTGCTGTTATGCATTATTATGTTCAGGAACAGGACCAGGAAATGCTGCAATTACAACCCCCAGCCCCCCACAGACCCTTCACCCAAAGTTGGTGGAATATTGTTGTGTTGGGTGTTTTTTTTCTGTTCAGTTCCAGGGGGTTGCACACTGGGAGGGATAAGAATGAAAAAAGAGGAAAAAGAGCACACAGCATATAGAATCATTCTGCAGTTCACATCCTAGCAAGGGATAACAGCCAGGCACCATTTAAAGCAACGAAACTGTTCAAGAGACACTGTGCACAGCAGAAGAGCTGGGTATGTGTATGTAGCTGGGGCAGGAAAATAAGAACTGAAGATAAAACCAGGGTTTTCAACTATCTAGAAACCTTAGATAACCATTTCCTTTAAACAATTAGATAAAATCAAGATGCTCCATCTTGGCTTGAAGTAACCCAAAACAACAGGGTTAATGTCTTCAGATTCATTATCATGTTTCCAGCATAGACACTAAAAAAATATTGCACAAATTTTTTCAGAGTTTTTTAAGACATATTAAGACAGTTTTCTATTAATAAAACATTATTACAACATTGCTATAGCAACCTAAAAGTTATAGTTGGAAGAAATTTTCTAAGCCTTTCTACCCAGGTCCTTCTAACTTCAAAGCTTTTTGAAAATACTCTAAATTGCCCACTGGTCTAGTTTAAATATTTCAAGTCCGTTGTTAATAGCAAACACTTTAGAAAAGTTTTTTTGAAAGTACTGTCATGCCTGACAAATCAGTGTGTATTAATATCGCACCTTGCATGAAGAGTTCAGAAGATGAGGCAGTGTTCAATGAAAAGTGTACAAAGGCAGATGTTGAAATGATAGATAAGGCTGCAAGTTTATACAAAAATGTAAGTCAGTAAATAAAAATTATTATATCCTTTACACCTTCAACTCTGTCCTAAACAGAGAGATTAACATACTACAGAGGGCACTATTAAATGACTAAAGTAGGCAGCATGCACAGCAATACAAAACACTGTGTAAGCACAGGGTTATTTGGGGAAACAATTTCTCCACTTGTGTGTACAAACCCTTATGCTGACATAGGGCCTGATTTTCTGTGGTAGAAATGCAGCAGAGATGAGAAGAAGGCCCATAGGCCTGTCAGTGGGAAGTTTTCCCTTCAACAAGTAGTTTTCACTCAAAAGTAACAACAGTTTTCACCTACAGATGTGTATGCAGGGCCAAGAGATGAGCTCTGTGGCACTCCCTGGCTACCAGATAGAACAGCTGTGCTTTGTCTGAAGCCAGACCTGTGTGGAGATTTCTTCTCCTCCTCCATGAAAGGATCCATAGGCAAGGTGGAATAATCTGGAAAACCCATTATTTTTGTTTTCTGAAAATGTTGCCTTGAAGACAAATTGGACACTTTCACAGCCAACATTTTCCTTTGTAGCTAAAAGAGAATAATCTAATTTTCTCATGGATGTGAAATGCTTTAACTTTTTTAGTCTTTGAGCTAATGTTGAATTGTGCTCTTCTGGCCACAAGGAGACAATCATGACTGGAATTACAGGAGTATATCTTCCTACTCCAGAGCAGAATTAACCTATTTCTGATAGATGTTTTCCTCTAGCACCTTCTCAGAAATCCTCCATGACTTCACAATCTCACAAGACAACCTGCTTTATTGTTGCACTGCACTTAGGAAGGTGTGGTAATATTAGGGCTAGGAAGTTTTTCCTGATGTCAAACATAAATCTCTCTTCCTGCAATTATGCTGAATTTATCTCTTGAAGATAAAGTACTGTGTTCAGCAGGAGATGATGTGTGGATGATGATGTGGTGACTTGTAAAGATACATCAACACTCCTCAATGTGCTACTCTTATGAGACAGGTGGTTTATATTTTCACTAGAGATCATTTAGTTGAAAAGATATATTCAACTGAAGGGAATAGTCCAGATTTTAATGAAATACAATTTACCACTACTGATTTTTTTTTTTCAGTTACACACAGGATGTAATATACAATATTGTATACAGTGCAATACAAATATATGATCTCATAGATGGTTTTTAGGGAATATTATCTGTTTACATACAATTAAAATTAGATCCTAAAGAAAAACATGCAAGTTTTTATTTCCACATTTAAAAACTTTTTCCCATATGTGCTGAAGAGCCTACAGAAAAAATCCCTTATAAGTAGCAGATACATACGAATAGCTAATAAAGACTGGAGTGTTTTAAAACATCTGAAAATTTTGCAGGGCATAAGTACCTTGATTCTTTCAGAATACACCTAGAAAAGATACTCTTTTCGTAGCATTAGTTGACAGAAAATGTATTCCTATTTTAGGTTAATTAAGAATTTTGCATTTTCTAGGGTTAAAGGTTTCTAAACATAGCTGTTTCTTGCGTAATCAGAGAAGAAATACATATGGAAGAGACACCAACTAACATATTATGTTTCTTGCTACTAAGTGAGTTGTTTATCAAAATATCTGACTTTTTTCTTCAGGAAAAGATGACCACATTTAATCAGTTAAATGTTTTCTGCACAGCTTGTACTGGCTGAATTTTATACCTCTGGATATTGATTAAACATGGCAAACAATGAATGAGAAATGTAGAGAATAACAAACAGCCTAGCACTGCTCATCTGTGGACTGGAAAAGACTTCAGACTTAGGGGAGAAAAGGGGACTCAAACTGAAGTAAGCTTTTACATCAGAAACAGGGAGTTCAATTTGCACATCAGCCCTCAAAGAAAACAGTAACATAGGTTTGGCTGGGATAGAGGGGATGTGATCAAAGACATCAATGTGTGATGAATGTAGACTGTAGCAATGACAATCTCATTTTTAATAAGGATACTGAAGCTGCTGTTGTTGAAGGTCTAAATTCAGTCATTGTCTCAGCATCCCAAAGGGATGATAGCAGCATGCAACACTGTGAATATAGTCAAGAAAAATAAAGGAGCTATTACATTCCACAATCACAGCTACATTTCTGCACTGAGGCAATTTGGCAATTTAGTGACACCAAAAGCTGACAAAGCAGGAGAGGCAACTGACACACACTGACACAGAGAACCATTGGCAGTACAACTGCTCCTGGCAGGAAATGTGGATCCAGATCCAGACCTGCTGCAGTGTAATTGAAACTCCATGCAAATCAAACATTTGAACTGTGTAAATTTGGGCTGAATTAAATCTTTCAGGTTTTATACCAATTTTAAACAAGCCTCCTCAATTTTTTTTCCCAGGATAACAATATTTGGTTTAAGTGCTACCAACTACATGGACAGATTACAGTACCAGCAACCTTGGGATTCTTCACAGTTCTCCTGTGCTGGTCAAGAAAGGGCAGAATTCATAGAATCGCAGAATGTTTTGGGTTGGGAGGGACCTTAAAGATCGTCTAGGTCCAACTCCACCTAGAGGGTCCACTAGACCAGGCAGCTCAGGGCCCCCTCCAACCTGGCTTTGAACACTTTTAGCAATGGGGCATCCACAGCTTCTTTGGGAAAGCTGTTCTAGTGCCTCACCACCCTCTTTGCGAAAAATTCTTCCTCCTCTCTAACCTAAACCTACCCTCTATCAGTGTGAGGCAATTACCCCATATCCTGCCCCTTTATGTCCCTGTACAAAGTCCCACTCCAGCTTTCTTGTAGGCTCCTTTAGGTGCTGGAAAGTGTTCTAGGGTCTTCTTGGAGCCTTCTCTTCTCCAGGGTGAAGAGCCCCAACTCTCTCAGCTTGTCTTTAAAGGACAGGAACTCCACCCACCAGACCAACTGGTGACTCAACTGGTATCATCATTACATTTTTTTCCTGGCTAAAATGAAAAGTCATAGAGATTCAGCTTTCACAGTGATCTACAAGGAGCTCCATAAAAAAGGAATATGTTGGGGGGTAATTTTCTACATGGAATATTTCATACAGCTTTTTACCTAGAGAAAGAATCTTCAAAGGAAAAGCAAACTAATGACTGAAGGTGTTGGCTGACAAGGGCAGTTTGTTTAAAACCAGAACAAACTGGTTTTAATTGAATAGATTTTTATCAACCACTTAGTTAACACTAAATACAAATACAATACACAGTTGTCCCCCTCTTAGGATCTAGTCATGCCTTTTTCCCTGCAAACTTGTCCATGAAATTCCAGGGCGTTCAAGAATTTTAGCAAAGTCAGAGGTCAGAGAGCAATTTAAATTAATAACTAGTCACTCTCTGTGAAGAAGGTTATATAGAAATATGCTTGCTGTCAAAAGCATTAATTTATCACTTACATGGCACTTAAGGAACACAAATATGCTGAAGCATGAAAACCCTGCACTAGAGTTAGAACATTTTTTTTCTTCCTTTTCTTCACTCCTTCAACTAAGATATATGATGTTGCTACTGAAAACATATTCATATTTGGAACAAGATCAGGTCTGAATCACGTTTAATATATTCTATCTGAGGAAAACAAATAACTAAATTAGAAAAGTCATTTATTTATCAAACCCCTGCAGCCACAGTATAACTTAACCCAGTGCAAAATGTTACGAAATATGAATTGCGACATTCCACACAGGTGTAAATGAATAATTACACACTGAACATAGAGTGTACAACAGACTGCACAGGATGCAAAAAATGTTCATGTTTTTACTCAGATTAATATTTAACTGTCACTAAATCCACCTAATTACAATTCCCATTTTTTCCATATCCTTGGGTTTAGTTTAGTATGTGTGTGTGTGTGTATGAAAAGATCTCATGTGAACTCACTGCTCCTATATACATCAAACAAAACAGAGTGACTTACACAGGTGCATCAAGAGTCCTCCAGGAAGATTTGTGAAAAAGTATCTTTAAGAAAACACAGATTTTTATTTTTAACATGTTTTCTGGTGTTCTCTAGTACATACATCACCACGAATGATTCTCTGCCATTTCTGTGGGACCTGGGTCATTCACAGCAAGGTGAGTCCATTCTGCTGTAGACCCCAGTCATTCCTCACCATTATACACTGCACAGCTGCTTTACTGTAATTCATGTCTCTTTTCAAGTGATTTAGGTATTTTTTGTTTTGATTTCAACTGGTATATTACTTAGTTTTGCTCACTATTTCTTACATGTTTCACACTTGTAAGTTCTATATTGCTGGGAAACACTAGCAATAACTTCTGTATTAAGGATTTCCTAGTACCAAGACTGAAATATTCCAAGAATGTGTTAAAGAATCTTCATCTTACTACTGTCAAAAGGCAGCAGAACTGAAAGTATGTGTTTTCTTTATTCTTCCTAAAACAGATGTAACATATAGAAATGTTTTAAAACTATGGGAAGCGTTTTTCTAACTATAACCATTGCTTACTATTCCAATACAATATAGTGATCAAAAACCCCCAAAGATGATGCCTTATCCAAAAGATTTATTATCTAAACAACAGTGTAGATTAAAAAACAAGTGCCAGCACTTCTGTGAATGTCTGAATCCATGAATTCTTCTATCTATTAGAGTTTCACGTTAGGACTGACTGGTTTGGATACTCAGTAATATTAATGAGATACCGTAAGTTCACTTTTTATTGAACACCAAAGAATACACACAGCAGAAAAATAATTTCAAGGCTGCACCTGTGGGAAAACCCAAAATCAAACTTTGCTTATGGAGAGTCCATAGAGGAGAGAAACACAGACTAAGAATATAATCTCTGTAATACCTAATACATTGACTCCCTCAGTTCTCTGCAGGGATTTTCTACTGTCTAGCAAAAACAAGATCAAATTGCATTCTTTCTTTTCAGATGAATATAAAAGAAATTTCTTTTTTTTTTCTGTGTGGCCATCTTCTTTGAAAAAACTTAAAGACACTCTAAATCCTATACTCTTCTTCCAAGTTTTGCCAAAGGCTTAAGACACATTTGTACAGTATAATCACAGACATTTTGTTTCCTCAAGAAGCCAGTCCTAAAAACAGCTGACAGAAGAACTAACAAGGAGGAGCTGGGTTATTCTGGCAAGAGGTGACAAGGCTGGACTGGCAGGCACCTAAATGGAAAGAGCTGGAATGAAAGGTCGAATGAGGCAGTGAGGTGGGTGGTCAACCTGACATGTGAGAACTAAAGAACATGAAAGTAAACAAACACAAAGAGAAAGAAAGATGAAAAAAATCAGAGAAGGGAAAATGAAATAAATATAGAATGGATGAGGGTATGGAGATTAAAAACTAGCTTTTTGGGGAGTAAAGACTGACACTACTTAACAAGTAGACCCTCTGGAGGATATAATCTCAAATTATTTACTAGAACATTCAGTCACCTTCTCGCAAATTATGTGAAGAAAAAGAGGAGGGCATCTCAGAGGAGATGTTATCCACTCAGTCCTTCCACTTCTCTGAGGAAACAGCATCTGCTCAGCACTCCCAAGGCGAGGAAGTGAAAACCAGCTTTATATAACAGCTGCAGATGTAGACTGCCAGGAAGTCAAAGTAGCTCATCTCTTCTTCAAGAGTCTAAAAATTCACAGCTCCTGTGATCCACTGGAAGCTTGTTGGGGGCTGTAACAAACAGTTTGAAGAATTCTCCTGTGGAGAATATCAGTTGTGGGAGCACAGAGGAATGATACAAGCAATGGAACCTACAAAAGGAAAAAAAATCATCTATGTATTTCTGGTGGCACAAGAGATGGCAGTGATCAGAGGCTCTGGATGTCATTGATATTCTCCAAGATGGAGCAGAGAGGGAAAAAAGAAAGAATGTTGCATAGAATGAGAAGCTGTTCAGAATAGATATTTGAATAATGCTGGAAAATAATCTTCAGTTAAAGAAGGCTCATTCTCCAGGACTGCTGTGGGAAAGAGGTCATGGTGAGAGAAGTTATGGAGCTCTGCAACAGGTAATGAGTAACTAATAATCAGTAAATGTATGTAGTCACTGACACTATAACTGTTTTGGAAACTATGTAAAAATGGGAATAATTGTAAAGATTACAAATAACTTGATCTGAGAATGAAAAGGTCAAGTTTGAGGCTTGATTGTGCTTAATAGAAATGGGCAGGAAGGGTATTAGCACCGCTCCCCTGGTTTACAATTAGATGTGTTTCACAACAACACTTTCTTCTCCTAATTTTTAAAACTGATTATTTTCCAACAAAATCTGAATTGACAGTACTTGTTTTTAAAATTACTTTGGCTAGATTGCATAGCCATGCAAAAGACAGCCCAGAAGACACAGGTTATTCTGTATTTTCAACTGATGGTTTCAACAAGCCTTATCAATATGCACTGATTAATGGTTCCAAGGACTCTGAAATGTAAATAGGGAAATTCTCATTTTACAGATGAAGGAACTCAGCTACAGAACAGTTCTGTGACTCTGGGGTCAGAGTGTAGCAACGTTATCTATCTCATCTGTCAATCTCTGCTGCCCTCTCCCACAGTATATGATCTTCTCTCACAAATTAATAACCAATATAACAGGCCACAATTCTAAATTCTCTCTTTCCTTTCCCTAGATAGGGTTTACCTGCCTTATTTTCTCTTCTCACTCTCCATTCTGACTTTTTCTGCTTTTCTCTTTTCTTCTTAAGCTGAGTACATTGTGGGTCTAGCAGAGCTAAAATAACATGTTATACTTTACCCTGAAGGCTTTGAATGTTCTGATCATTCCTCTCTGTTTCTGCAAGGGGCTCAGAAGTCTTCTGTGTCTTCCACTGTCATGAGACTTACCCTTGAGTTTAGGAGAAACTCTTTGAGTTCATAATGTAAAGGAGATGGCAGGAGAGAACATTGTCTGAAAATAAGCTGTTCCAGGAAGGGCCTAGAAAACAAAGCTACTAAATTGAATATGTTATTCTGAAACTGACCCAAATTCTGTGGAGGACCAGCCTACAGAGGGAAGCAAGCCTCTCAGATTCCAGGCAGCAGAGTAACTATTAGTGAACAAGTACACCCAAAGACAGAACAGAAATCTCCCCTTTCTAACGCCTGGCAGAAAAGAGCTATTTATATTTTAGTTAGAAGTTCTGTTGTATGAGGAAATGTTCCTAACTTGAGCACAGTTCTGAACAAAATACAAGTTTGCTTCTTCAGATATGATCCTGGCAATCTCTCAGCTCCTTTGCCAGGTGCTGAAGCATTCTGTAGCAAAGGTGGACAGGCATCACCCCAAATCAGAAGTAGGCATTTTGTACATTTCTAGGGAGTTCCTTTTCTCAGAAATCTGTCAACTCCTTTGAAAGATATTACATCCTGCTGCATGGTTACTGGCCACCAAAGAAGGTTGATCTGTTCTGGCAAATATGCTCAGGTCTCCCTGCAGTACAGTCCTTCCACACTCACTGCAACTTCTCCCACTTCTGTTTGTTTACAGGGGGCAGAACCAGAGATTATCACTCCCCAGCCCTGAGCCTCAGGCACAAAAGCACTTCCTACTCTGCTGGATATTGTTGTATGAACCGTGATTTTTCCACAGTTCAGAATGACCCCATCAATAGCATAGCAACTGCTAAGGAATAATGCAAAGGAAAGAAGTTGTGCTGCACTTTTAAAATTCTTTTTCCATTTAAATGTTTACTTGTTGGGTGGAATTCTGAGAAAGATGAACTTGTCTTGACTGCTTCCTTGGTAGAAGAAACCAATGAAAAATAATATGTAATGAAAAAGAGTTTTGTTTGTTTCAGGATTTCTTCATTGAAAGAGACATCAAACAAATGTTTCAGCCAGGGCTATATTAGCACCATAATAC
The DNA here is from genome assembly GCA_013400215.1 of Cisticola juncidis. NCBI lineage: Eukaryota > Metazoa > Chordata > Aves > Passeriformes > Cisticolidae > Cisticola > Cisticola juncidis. The sequence goes on along the minus strand of VXBR01009608.1, from coordinate 1,280,535 downwards.
TTCAATGTGAAGATTGAAAAAAATATGTAAATAGAAAAATGTCTATTTTTTCTGGAGAATTAAAATGCACATTGCAAAATTATTAAATGGGTATGCTGATATTTCTGATTAACTGAAGCACTTTGGTTCTATATCTCCTTTACCCTTGATTTAATGCTGAGACAGTAAAGTACCACAACAATACATCAGATAACTATACACTGGATATTATGGATATGTAAAACATTGATGGGAGTTACTAGCTTTTCTCAAAACAACCTGGCCATCTGTTTATATGTTGGCATTTGAACACTTAACTTTAACCTGTGTTCCAGTTCAACGGTAAATTATATTAATTCGATTGACCAAGACGTTGTCTCTTAAGATTTCTGCCAGTAGGATTAATACAGTCTGCTTGGAAGAACATTATTATTTAAAATCATGATCAGCCTGACAGCAAAGGCCAGGAGTTCATTCTCACACATAGCTGAAAGAGAGACAAAAATAAGCAGACCCCAGGAATAATGATCTCCATTTAGCTAATTAATTAAAACAACGTAAGGTAACTTAGGAATAAGAATACCCCTGAGAGATTTTTTGGTGGCTTTCAAGATCATGGATACAGTACAAAGTAAAGTCATCTTTTGATGTTAGATGAGTGGAAGCAGCTTCATTGACATTTTTTTCTGCTGTTTTGAAGTTAGCACCATGTTCTTATTTGTTCTTTCATAGCACAGTCTTCTCTATTTTTATTTAAACCAAAAGCACTCATAAAACCACAGTATGTTAATATTCACATTAAATACTAGTGAAAACATAATAAATGGTAGTAAACGATAACTGTAAGGAATTCCAGTATGAATAGGCAATACTGTAGTTAGTCTGATCCAAGCAGAGCTGGCATGAATTAAGCTTGCATTTCCTACACTTTCTCACCTGTGTTGCAAAGAACACTGGAGCATCATTTCAGCTCAGCTCCAGTTGGAGACATTAAAACACTTTAAACTTAGGCTTCAACTGACATTTTCTTTGTGCTAATTATATTTTAAACTTCCACCTCAAGTTCCTGCCCCACTGTGCCATCTCCATGAATAGCATATTCTGTGACACACAAGTGCAGTCATACAAGTCTCCTACCTGAATGGAGTAGGCTAACTTACATATTTATTAAACATCGTAAATAAAAGCACAAACCGCAGTGCCACTGCATTGTGAAGGAGAGCCAGTAGCAGTTGGGATTACTGCCCTGGAAAACACACAGCAATCAGTCTGCTGACATACGTGTGAATAGAGGTAGGGAAATGACACAATGGTATTTAAGGAAAAAAAAAAAAAAAAAGGAGAAATACCTTCATTCAGCAGTGCAGCTGTGCTCACGGGGCACAAGAACATCCTTGGTCTCTGTTCTCTGCTCTGAGTGCAGGAGGAACAGCCCCTGGGCTGGCCAGGCAGGACACTCCTCCATCTGCTGCCACCCAGCCAGCTGAGCAGTAGTGAAGGACTCCAGAGAGCGCCGGCTCAGTTCTCACTCGGAAAGGGGATGCTGCTCCAAACTGTAAAACAGGAATTGTCACTACAAAAAGGAACAAAAGTTGAAAGAAGAGTTTGTTGTTGAAACCATGGGACAAGACTAAAATCAGACTGGTCTCACACCTGCTAATCATAACTTCTTTCCTGTGCAAAGATTTCTGGCTGGTGATACTAACTGAGCTACTTGAAAATAATCATATCTTGACATCACACAGGCAGGGTGATAAAAATGACTGTAACATTAAAGCAGCTCAATTCTAAGTTTGCATCACTTCACCACTCAAATATTTCAGAGAAACATTTCAGCATGCTGAATGACAAAGAGAAGGCCTCCACTTGCCCTGAGGATCCAATCCTTTCTTGCTCTTGGGTTTTGCCAGTGTATTTCCAGGGCCTGATTTACCATCTTAGACGGCTTTGGCTGCAATTGTTTGAGGCCTCACCACTCAGGTTCTCTGCTTGTATGCAACTACTCCAGCACAGGAGACAGCAGATCAAATATGTGGGAGCTCTTTAGCTGAGGCTGTCCTCTCAGCCCTCACCACCACCATGGGTGAAGATTTGCTCTCCTGCTGCAACTGGAAGCACTGGACACGAGTCCCACTATGGGAACACGTCCCACTGACCAGGGCACAAAAGAAACTGCCAGGAGTTGCAACACCCTCTGCTATTCTAGGGACTGCCCAGCATGCTGAGTCAGGCCTCTGAAGGAGCAGCCCTGCCCAGTTATTTGCAGGGGTGATTTATCATGATAGGGCCCTGACCTGACTTTCCTGTCCCTTTGTGGGAGATCAGGGTTCCTGAACATGAAGGGAGTGCACCAATGCAGCTAGTTTTTTTGTTCCTAGTCAAAAAGCAAGATGCCACAAAGCTACTCCACAGGAGTCTTTGGTAATCCTGATCTTCATAAGCTGAAAAAGGTATTGCTTTGCTTTATTGCAAAACAGCATCAGTCAAGGCAGTCTTTACACAGTGCAGATGATAATGGGAAATATGTACAGGCTTTGCCCTATAATTAGGGTGTTTCAGAAGTGTCCCTGGCTTTCCAGGTAGGCAAATGTAAAGCACCATGACTCATCACTAGAAGGTGAGATGGCTCCTAGGAAATTTGTAAGATTTTCTTTAAATGCTGATGGGTTCCTTCTTGGATGGGATGTCAGAATTTGAAGAGCCTGGTGTCTGGCTCTGAGGACTGAAGTGTCAAAATTCTGATAAACCAGATAAAGCTGTTTGTGCCAATTGTCACCAGCCCTAAAGGCTATGAAGGAAATCTTTTACTCACCTAATCCTAGGGAAACAAATAGGTTAGTCAGACTGAGGCAATAAGGAGCTGTCCAGGATCCTTTTTCTTAATAACACACTCAGGATGGGCCAATTTAGTCATGCACTTTTTAATTATTACTTCTCTATAAAAACATCCATCAGCTTATGAATAATGTCTGCCTCATGTGTACGTTTCTTTCTGACCTCAACTTGATCAGGTGAATTTGACTTTATAATTATCTTGCCTTCCCTTGGCTGGCATGAATGAGGATATCAGCTCGATTACTACCAGCCTATTCACTTTCTGCTTTCACTCAAACTGTGGTCTTTCAGAGCCAGAGCTCTTGTGGTGCCAAAGGTTTCCAATCTAAGCAGTCTGTAGATAGTACTAAGACATATACTTGTGTCTAGATTTCCACATAATTCAATCTGAGATAGTTTAGGGGTGGAATATCTCTATTTGTAACAGGAAAATGTAATTTTTACTAGTCCTTCAACATTATTCAGTATTACAGCTTTCATTGCAGATTATCACAGACCAAGAATGACAACACTATTTTACTACACCCCATGAGCAGAAAAGGGGCAGATTTCACACTGAAAGTTTTCCAGAAATGCTGGTCTGCTAGGGTTGTATCTGTAGACCCAAGCTCTCCCTAATTTATGATTTACACAATATACTGCTCAATATACATTGATATAATATACCACAATATCATTTTATGGAACTTATGAAAATACCTATAGGCCTATTTTTCTCACAGTTTGGCACAGGTAAAAGTCTGCCAGTATTTACATTTCACTCTACTGTAGTCAAATATTCAACACACTGCACTAAAAATTAAATGTATGAAAGCAACAGTAACTACACATATCCATACATCAAGGAGAAATTTACAATTCAAATTTCAAGGGGAAAAAATCTTCTTGCTTACAGATGAAATAATGCTTCATTATTGAGGAAAATATCCTTACAAAAGTCAAATTACTTTTGTCCAGTAGCCAGGAACAGTTCCACCTGAATTTTCTCTATTTTTTCTTGTTTTTCTCAAAGATTTCCAAGAAAAATGAAGCCTGTAGCAATTAAAAGCTGGTGAAAACAAGCTGTTTTCAACAAAATATAGAGTATGGATTTTTTTTAAAGCACTGATACTCATTTGACATACACAGCGCTGAATTCATATGAATGACTACAGGAATTCCAGTGGGGCTACTGTGTTTTTTCCTTGCATCAATAATCCATGCCCAAGGAAAGAAATTACACATCAGAACACAAGAACACAAGAACATAGGAACACTGTAATACAAACACATCTCCGTGACTTTGTGCTTTGAAAACATGCACTTATCTGTTATGTTTTTAAGCACTTAATGCTAATCTCCCCATTAAAAACCAGTAGCCAACTGACCATTTAGTTTTCCAGTGTGTAAAATACAACTGTCAAATAAATGTATGCTGAATAGTAGGATTTACTGCCTACTTCTTAGGATTATGACAAAGATTAATTAATATCTGTAGTGCTTTAGTGCATGTTACGTATTTTTTATGGATTTAGATACAGCAGTATTTAATGTTATAAAGAATCCTAGCTAAACAGCTACTCCTGTGTTAAAAAAAAAGTTGGCAAAATTCCCTTCCTGACTCTATCCAAGCACATAAGGATTCAGAGAAGGAAAGATATCCTGAAAAGTCCTGTAAGAATCCCAAGTTCCAGGCCTCATGACAGGCTGCATTACAGCAGTCTCACAATTATTGCTGAGCTAAAGCAGCCTCCAAAAAGTCAAACAATTCTTCAGACAATTGCAGCACAGCAGTGTTCTGGCTCTTGCCTTCATCTTTTCTGCCCAGCCCCCTTCCCATCCTTCCGCCACCATATTCCCATGCCAAACTTTGTAAGGTGGCAACACAAACCCAACAGATGGGCTACACACCAGCTGACAAAGGGACCAGGAGGTGGTTTCCTAGTGGCTGGTTCCTGTCCACTGCCACACTGGCTTCATTTCTGAAAAAACTTACCTCCACTGTTCTTGTAAACTCTTGAGAATACAAATGAAACATAGTAGAGACATTGTTCTTTAGGGCCTTATTTTTCCATCATAAACCCCAAAGAATCCACAGCATCACAATGTAATATTAATCCCATTTACAGTGAGGGCACAACAGGATGAGCTGCAGCTACAGTGGCTTCCCGTACTACACCCCTTCTTGGCCCAAGATTTTTGCCTAATCTGCTTTCTGAGGACTCTCTGTTAAAATTGCTAATATCTTGGGAAAAGACACGTTGAATATTTGAACAAGAGCTACCTCACAAGGAGCCCTAGTTGCTACTGTGACACTTACTAATAAAACACACTCTAAATTTTACCCTGGTGCTGTAGTTGGGCTCCAGCAGGGGCTTTAACACAACCTGGAATGGGAATACACTTAGGACACAGAGATGCATTGCCAGGTGACTTTAGCATCAGGAAACAATGACTTTGTGATAAAGAAGATGATGTATACAACTGCAAACACTGAGTAGTATTTTCAGTATGTATGCTCTTAATCATGAAAAATATATGCTAGCCTTATTTTACCATCTGTACACCCTTAAAATTATTGGGACCAGGAGATCAAAATGCTTTTCATCTAGTTTTGGTCCCATTATTTGTTGTCCAAGAACTTCATGTCAGAGAGAGGAGACTCAACTGTGAATTCCCAAACCTAGAGAAATATTTTCAGATCTGTGCCGACCAAGGCAGATGTTCAACTTCTGTGTGCTAACAGAAACTTCTTGCCTGTGCTCTGACAAAACAGGGAGGGAGACAGACCCAAAAAGACTTCTCAAAAAAACATTTACCTATCTACCAACTTTGCAAAGAGGGCTTCTAAAAATTCCAAAAGAACATAAAAGCAACAAAACACAAACAACAAAGGTAACAAAGTAGGCAGAAAAAAAGTAGGCATCACCGTGAGTGCCCTGTACTTAGGAAGGCTCTGCAATGCCAGCTGCCCTTCCACAATTTGAGCACACAATAAACTGACAGAAAAAACACATTCGTGATGGTACGTCAGTTAAAATTAAACTGAAGTCAAATTAGAAGGGATATGAAAAGTCACAGAGATGATTATAGGCAGATTTGTAACAATGGCTATTAAAATTGTCATTTCTTGCCCTCCTTCAAACTGTACATTTCAGTGCAGCCTTCTTTCTGTGGATGACATCATAACAAACACACCCAAAGGACATACAACCTCCTTTGAGACCTGATGTCAAATGAATGAATATTCAATCAAATAAATATCTGTTATGCCCACACATTGCTGTAGTAAATTCATTGTAATATAGTAAAAAATGCTGGGAAAAAATAAAATCTAGAATAGTTTTTCTATTAGTCTCCATTTAATGGGCTTTGTTAATTTTCACTTTGTATTCTGAAAGCCACAAAAGCTACACATGTAGTAGCTGATGTGGTGTGCAACTCTTGGCTAGTCCTCTTACTTTCAATCTCTATATGTACATTCTCATACTACTTTTTTGGGGATGACTGCAAATTTTCACCTGAAATAATTTTGAAGACTTAATCCTGACTTTCAAAGTTCCAGCAAGCTTCACCTTGAGCATCATCAAGAGAATGGGATGAGGGGAGGGGGAAAGGCTCTCAGTGCTGACTGATAGATTTTTAATATTGCTGTGCTTCCCTTTTACTAATTATGCCCAGATTGCTCATCATGCCAGATACTGTTTATGCTAGGAATTTTCTACAGCATACCTCAGGGGCAAATTGCCTGTAGTGGTGAACTGGGAATTCTCTATAGCCTACTTTAACAAACAAACCTCCAGAATTCCTCCACATCACATAATTCAGCTTTCCTGCCAAATCTTTGGTATACTTTTCAACTGAGCTAACTTCAGGTAATCCCAGAGAAGAGTATTCCGTGACACACTGACTGTTTATTCCCTCCAGAGCACAGTATATACTCTCTGACCCCTTCACCTTGCACAAGCTAAGAAAGCACACTAGTTTTAAGTCATTAGGCTGTTGATAATGAAAGCTATCTAGGCAAAAGCCCTTGTGCTGGACAGCAACTGTTAGTCTTGAGATTCCATGTACATTTCACAAACATTTATAGTAAATGTTAATTTCTCTCTGGAGAAGGCAGCTGTCCACGTCTTTTCACAGATAGACAAGATCTTTTATAAAGAAACTGGATTTTAATGCCAGTGTGATCAGGCTCTAAGATTGGAGTATTTACACTCTCTAGATTGGTGGATTGCTTTGGGCAGACAGCGTCAGAAGCTGTTTCAGTGCACACCACTGCCGTGCATTTGGGACGGGCAAGAAAACAAACTCTATCTCCACACTATACCACCTTTCTGTGACACCACAGTTGCTGTCAACGATCCTCCTTCCTCTTAAAACATTGTGATTTGTTGTGCTGGCTGCTCGCAGAACAACTAACTCTGGTTTTGATGCTGAGTACCCTGTTCAGAGTGGTGAGGCTGCAGGGTGGCCGGTGTTTCTCCAGCTCCCAGGTACGCCACAGTGCCACGGGCAGGCACTGGTGGTGGCGGGGCGAGGAGCCCCCGAGGGTCCCGTTCCTGTGTGTCCCTGCGCTCACACAAGGCCCGAGGCGAAGCCGGTGCGAGGCTGACGAGGGCTGTGCGACCCCCGGGCACGGCCGCTGCCGGCCCCGGCCCGGCGGGTC